>MQRK01076221.1:0-12515 GCA_001938485.1 Girardia tigrina
GGTTGTGTAAAAAAAGAAAATACAAAAGTTCCTCAAAAAATATTTGTTTAAAAAATTCTAATTGTTATAGAAATAAATTTTGGTGTTCGTTATAATGCCTTGTGAGCAAGAATCCAATACCTCTATTTTAAACAAACCCTGAATATCTCCCGTTCCGGACACCCATTGCACTTTTAAATTGCCTTCCTCTTTCTATCTTTGTAAACCTCAGCACAGTTTTTTTTATGATTCAGTTTCTTCCCTTGTTATATTATTTTAAGATACCTGGTTAGGGAGATTCAATGAGTATAGCCAGAGACGCGACACATTAATATCGATTGATATTTGGAACATTTATAATGTGACACTTGATGACATCCCTAATAGAAATAATCAAACAGAGGTATGGCGAATATTAGGAAGTTCATTGAGCACTTTTAGAAAGTGCAGAATTCCAATGAATCAAAGTTTGAGGAAGCGATTTCAGGTATGAAAGCAAGTCAGGCAAGGAAAAATTATTGAGGCCGTCAGAAGTTAATTGAGAATTCTGCAAGAAGATGGACAGAGAAACATGGTGGAATTTATAAGAGGTATTTTTATTTTCAATCTTTATAACATAAATTTTTAATAACTTAAATTTCATAATTATAAGCGAGAATTACCCACGTGAATTTAGAAATTGTGGTTGTTCGTAAATAATTTATTCGTGATAATCTCAAAATAGATCTAACTTCCTAATGATAGTAGATGAGCACTCAAATGATCTTCGGCCACCTTCCCTAACGACTCTCGTATTTTTAAATTCTGCAAACCAATTGACATGTATCAAAGGCAAGGTTAATTATTTTTCCAAGAGTCGAAACCGAATTTTCCTTTGTTGGGGAAGTTTTGTTGAAAGTTTTGTTGCATAGGCTCGTACTGTCTCCAAAATAATTGCAAAGATTAGAATAAATTAATATATTTATACGTGATTTTTGATTTATTTTAAATATACAATCCTACAAAAGTTTGAACTCCCTTGAAAAAACAGTCTTTTTTGTACTTTACATTTTATTCACGTTCTCAAATTTTGTTTTGCATAGTTTTATAGAGCAGCGTTTTCTTATTGACTTTGGAGTGTTATCTTTTATTTCTAATTTATTTATTGTATCAAAATATGATGACTTTAAAATATTGAAAAATTGATAATATTAAAATTTAACTTTGAATTACTTCAAGTATTTTTTTGAACTGGAATCAGTTTTTACTCAATGAATCTATACTTTGAAATGCATGCCAATGATCTCGATTGTATTTAGTCTTCAATTATCTCTCAAGTAATTATAAATATCGACATTTTGCTATTTGAAATAAAATTTCACATTGCTGCTATAAAATGATGTCCAAAGTCTTTTAAATGACAAGAGCAAAGCAAATATCGAAAGAAAACATGCTCAGATAGTACTTTTGAATAAAATCGACCATTCGCTGCGAAAAAATATACAAATGCTGAAAGTTTTACAGAAAGAAGCTAGCACAAAATTCTAGAGATTTGCTGAAACAAAATAATTTTCGGACAACGCTCGGGTCAACCCAGAAAGACAACATTAAGTGATTAAAGTCATATAAAAAGTTAAGTAAGCAATTCAAAATCAATACAGAACCATATATTATAGCCAAGATTAATCAAACGCTACCGAAGCCGATATCCGATACAACTGTCAAATGTTGAATGCTATCAGTTTGTACGGACGAGTCGCAGTCAAAAAGCGATTGTTGCTTTCATTAAACGTTCGTAAACGCGTCAAATGGGCAACAAAACATTAAAATTGGTCGGTCGAACAATGTAAACAAGTTTTATGGATCGTTGAGTCTTAATTCAAAATTTTTGGTTCCAAACGGCCACGTACTTCTGCAGAAACTCTAATGAACGGAACGCACCATTACCCTAACTCTAACCCTAACCATAACCCGAACAGTTTTATTATTTTTTTTTAATTTTCTAAAATATTATAATTAACATAAATAATTAAAAATTTAAAAATTATTTTAATATTTTTAATTATTAAAATTTTTAAAGACTATTATATTTGATCATTTTTAAATACTTATGTTTATTTTCATTTTTTTCATGTTAAAAAATTAATAATAAATTGAATAAACATAAAATTTTTTTTCAATAGTATTATAAAAATAATTTCAAAACTTAGAATAAAAATAATATATTTATATAATTTTTTAATTTTAAAAAATATTTTTATTTTTGAAAAATAGTTTTTTTTAAAAATCAAAATATTAACCTTCCATCTAAAAAACGGATCGGTCCGCATTGCAATATTTAATAATTTAGTTTTTCATCACAAACATGTTTGGAAAATTATTTGACTTCCTGGCATTTTCTATAATCAGTTTATTTATAGGTTAATTTTAGTCACGACTTCAATGGACCACACTGGTAAATAATGTTTTTTTTGTAGATGGGGGTTAAATACTAAAATTTGAGCTCTCAGATTAACTTCTTTCTTCGAAAGATTTGAAAAAAAACAATATTAATTTTAAAGTTAAAATAAATAAATTAATTTTAAGTTAACAGATACATTGTTGTTAGGAAGAATATTAGTATTCAAATTTACTATTTAAAATTAATTAAATGCGGTTCCAATTATTTCATTATTAAGTCTCATATTTTTGTGTACTTGTTTTAATCATCAAAGATATTTTGGGAAACAAATAAATTGTATAATATATGTGCAATATATAACAACTAACAATTGTATTTTACTTTATTGAATAGTGAATATCTTTATTTTATGATACAAAATTGCTTTTAAAAGACTGGCTAATATCCGGATTACTCGCGATTCTTGAAACACATCTTGTAGCAGACTTTATGGCCGCATCTTTGATTATATAATTCTTTTCATTCGTATACTGAGCGTCTTCTAAAGCTCCCAACACAGCATCATGGACTGAAAGAAAAATATGTTTTATACTTATTGTCTCATATAGAGCTCGACTGTTTTTCAGCATGGCAAGAACGGCAGCTCTAACATTCGCTAGAAAAACAATAATATTTGCCATATTGTAATCATTGACAACTTGAATTAGGGTTCGAACTCCAACTGAGTCTATAAAACTACACGTGGAAAAGTCAATTATGATGTGGTGAATCTCTTTACAATTTAAATCAATTATTGATGAATCAATTAATTTTTGAGTAGATCCAGGGATGGTATGGCTTCGACTAAGCATCTGTTTCACTTTCAACAATTTCTTTTCTCTTTCCTTTTTTGAATTTATAATTTTCGTGGCATTTAGACTAGTTTCGTTTTGAATGGAATTTCGAAAATGTTCTGCTGAAGCAAAATACAAAGAACCTTCAAATCTGAAGATCTTGATTCCAGTTACTTCTTGAGCATCTCTCGTTAGATTAATATTCTTATAAATATCGGTACAAGGAATTCGACCGAGTAAACATACATATGGCCACTGTGTTCGGAAAACAAGTGTTAATAAAGAAAACAATACACCTATCCCAAGACCTAAGTCAACGTCTAGAGTTATTACAGCTACAAAAGTCACGACCCAAAGTAAGAAATCTATTTTCGAAACTTTCCACAAAACACGTAAATCACCAAATTGAAAGAGAATTGTCTTTAAATTGATAAGAATGATTGTGCTTAAGACACATTCTGGCATGGTTTTAAATAAGGGACCAATAAAAAGAATAGCTAACAGTAAAAGCAGACTTGCTATAAGATTGGCGATTTGACTTACACCTCCAATAGATTCATGTAATAAAGACGCAGACATTGAAGCTGTAGCAGCGAAGCAATTGAAAAATGATCCAACAACATTCATAAATCCAAACGAAAATACTTCTTGATTACCATTTATTTCATAATCATGTTTTAGCGCCATTTGTTTCGATATAGAATAACCTATTGCAAAGGAGACAATGGCAGCTGAAAATGATATTTCGATCGTTTCCAACATGTATTTTGGATCAGGAAGTCTAGGGCTCATTAGCCCTGGGGTTATATCTCCAACAATATCGTAATGCCATTTCTGCTGAGCTCCGGAAAACGAAGAAAACAAAATGCTACAAATCATCACCAACAGTTCTCCTGGAATTGGAATTTTTATTTTCTTGATATATTTATAGCTTAAAAATTTGAAAATGATCATAGAACTTAAGCAAATGATTGAAATAGTCAATGAAGAAAAATTTGTATGATGAAGATTCGAAAAGAAATTAATAAGTAATTTCCATGAGTTAAGAATGCCCGTATAAGAGTGGGTTTTGATTCCAAACATTTTAGGTAGCTGACTGACGACAACGGCACAAGCGGCCGCAGTCGTGTAACCTCCGATCAAAGGATCGGATAAATAATTTGTCAAAAATCCGAATCGACAAATTCCAAACAGACATTGAAATAATCCAACCATAAAAGTTATTGTGATTGCGATATTAGCTTTTCTTTCTTCAAACAAATCACTACAGGAAGGATTTGATATATTTAGTGAATTTATGATTTGATCTGTAGTGGTGCTACAATTAGGAAACTTAGTAATCTTAAGAGCCTTTGTAACCCCTCCACCGATGAGTAAAGAAACAACCCCTTGCGCTCCAGCTGCCATGTGATTTGATCCTCCGAAAATTGGATAAATCAGAGCACTGAAAAATGCTGTGTAAAGTCCAGATATTGGAGTCAAGTTGGCCAATAAGGCATATGCCATACTTTGGGGAATTCGAAGAACTCCCGTAGTTAATCCAGAAAGTATATCCAAAGGAAAGTCAAGTTTGAAACTATATGTCCTTAGCACAGTTAGAAGAGGAAATAAAGAATAAATAATTTCGCAACAATTTCTCTCTTTCTTCATAGGAACAAAAACGCTGTCGAAAAATCGATGAGTTTTTCTGACGAAAGTATTTTCACCAAACGTCTTAATAAATTTACTCTGTGAATAGATCGGCCGACGAATGTTAAACATTCCTAATTCATTTCCCAAGGGAGTTGGAGTTTCAAAATATTGGTCACCTTTTATGCCAAGAATTGGAGGATTGGTGACCGGATTAACGATTTGTTGAACAGCATTTTGCAATGCAACAATCGATGCTTCTTCAGTTGACTGTTCGTTTTCCGAACCAGCCTCTTCACTTCCAAGATGAAACATTCTGTTTCTTCTGTTCGAAACAGCAGATGCATCTATTGAGTTACGTTTATTTTTATTATTCATTTTTTAAATGTGCTGTAAAATGAAATGATTTTATTTAAAAAAACATTTTTAGATCAAAGTTTAAGATGACAATTATTATATTAATCTTGTAAAACATGTGACGCTTTACGGTCAGCATGAAAAAACAGTTAAAATCTAGATATAATCATTGTAACCGTTGAAGCTTTATAATGGGAAATGCTGAAATTAAAAAAATGCTCCCTATCGAATTTTATATAATGACAATAAGTATTAGCATTCTATTAAAACGCTTTATAAATTATTTCTTTAATTTCTTTTATCTCTTCTCCTAATGATGTTACTAAGGATGATTGAACCCTTTGATGAGATTTAAGTCCTTAAAAGCTAAATTTCCTGTTTGTACTTCGTCCTACTCGGAGTCGAAAAAGACAAAATTCAAGTGATTTTTAATTTTAAAATATAAATATAAATGAAAGGTAATTCATTTTATTTCAATTAATCTTAAAAAATATTTTTTAATCTTTGAGATTTCAGTTTGTTTTTTTCGTTTAGATTTAAAAGATTTTTTTAAATTATTATTTCAACAATTTTTATAATAGGTAAAATATAAATATTTTAAAGAGGTAGTCATCTAAAACAGTGCTTTGAATATTTGATTATGATTTTTTTCCTTCGGTTGAGCTATAGAAAGAGGTGTTTTACCGCTTTTAGATTTGTTAATTGAGAGGGAATGTTGTCATTTGAAACAGAGATTTATAGAAAATATGGATACTGGATCACATAGTACTCATTATTGACTTGTAATTATTTGTTGTCATTTTTTTTGCTTTTCGGAGATTTCAAATTAAAAATCGTTTATCCGCACTGAATCGATCTATCGTCGTTACGCAAATTCAAATTCTAAAAAATTAGAAGCAATAATTCAATCAAATCTTTATTTATTTTCAAATTTTGTTCACTACAATTTGATTCAATTGATTAATTTAAAAAAATTCAACCTTTTTTTTAAATTTTCCCAATTATAATTCAATTCTTTTTTATACAATTAAATTAAATGTTTTTTACAATGAAATTAAAATTTTTTTTGAACAATTTTTTTCCTTTCTTCAATCAATTCGGTTCATTGATTTGACTCAAACATATTCTCCCCCCATGAACCGAAAAGATTTTCCAGTGTGGTTCGGTTTCGTAGTTTCTCCTCGCTCTGTCCCGACAGTATTTTCCTCGTCGCATCCTTCCATACCATCTTCGTAACAACCTTTTCGCACTCAACTTTTTCCCGTATCTTGTTACCTAATACAATACATCCATGCTGTCAGTCCAAAAAAGGATTTCATCCATGGTTATACCCAAGGCGCTGACTAATTTTCTCGCCAACTTTACTGCGACTACCGCAGCCATTAATTCCAATCGTGGAATCGAAACTGTTTTCGTTGGATATACTATTCCTTTCGCTGCTATTATATTGATGTTATCATCATTCTTTTAAATCTCTCTGATGTAAGTAACTGCTCCATAAGCATACTTAGAATCATCACAAAAGACATGGATTTGAATTTTTTCTCCTTTTTCAATTAAAGTTCTTTTGACACTAATTTTATCTAGATTCTTTTGTTGTTCAACCAAATTCTAGGCTCTTATTTTTAACGGTTCTGAAATTTCGACGTCACAATCGGTGCCATTCATCCAGATTTCTTCTTTTAATATTTTCCTTAGCATTAGATATGGTGTTATGAAACCAAGCGGGTCGTAAACCTTGGCCAATGCGCTTAAAATCTGACGCTTTGTACACCATTCCGCTACTTCTTCTCTAGCATTGAACGAAAATTCATCTCGTTCTGGGTCCTATATTAAACTCAACGTTTTAGTAACTTTCTCATCTTCATTTAGAATTTGATAAACCTTTGCTTTGTCTCCTTCTGGAATGATGTTTCTCAAACTTTGTGAATTAGACACCCACTTCTTAGCATCTATCCCAGCTTTCTTCCACAACCATTTTAAATCTTTATACATTTTTACTGCTTGTTCTTCTGTCTCAACTGATATCAAACTTTCATTCTTATACGTTGATTCCAAAATTGCTTTTGCTGCTTCTGGCAATGATTCATATGTCTTTCCACGTTAATTTTACTAATTAATTATATTTTCAAGCTTATATTTTCCAGATTAGATCCAGTGAGCTGGTGGGAATGTGTGAGATTACTTATTTCGGCAATTAAACTAGTAATATTTGCTAAGTCGTTTAGACTCGTAATTTTCGATTTCAGTTGGTTTGAATCATTGGATATTTGATTAAGTTCTTTTCTACACTCGATTCCAGTTTTATAATAATCGTTTTCAAATTGAGATTTCATGGAAAATTCACAGAGGTTTGTTTTCAATCTATCAAAAGCATCATGAATTTCATTATTTTCCAGCTCTTTAAAATTGTCTTTAATATCGCCTTTTTTAGCAAATCTCACGAATATCTCTTTCACTTTAAAAAAAATCGAATTTATTTTTTCAGAAGAAATTCCAAGTGATTCGATCAATTTAATTGGCCTTGCGAAGCAATCGTTATATTCAAATTGCAAAATACATTCAAAAGGATCGGTTCTATTTACGGAATCCACAAATTTTAATTTAATCTCTCCCATTTCACATCGCGGCCACTCTCACTGAACAACATCGACAGCTGATCTCCAGCGCCAAAACATGACTTACTTCCCAGACCACGACCAAGGAAAGAACAATTCACCAAATCCTCCGCATAGTCGCCGGACGAGGAAGTGATCGGTATACTCTCGATCGATCATACGAAATCAATTTCTGCCAATTCCCATTTAAGTCCAAACACGATCTACTACCAAATATTGACTTGTAATTATTTGTTGTCATTTTTTTGCTTTTCGGAGATTTCAAATTCAAAATCGTTTATCCGCACTGAATCGATCTATCGTCGTTAATCAAATTCAAATTCAAAAAATTAGAAGCAATAATTCAATCAAATCTTTATTTATTTTCAAAATTTGTTTACTATAATTCGATTCAATTGATTTATTTAAACAAATTCAACCTTTTTTTAAATTTTCACAATTATAATTCAATTCTTTTTTATATTGGGTTGAGGAATAAGTTCCCGCCGTTTTTTTGAAAAATTAAAATTTTATTTTTTAACAAAAAAGTTACTACAAATTAATCACAAATATAATCTCCAGTATTGTTCACGACTTCTTCCCAACGTTCAACGAGTTTTTCAATGCCTCTTTGGTAGAAATCGTCCAAATCAAGAAATTTGATTTAAATATTAAATTGATTAAAAATTCAAAAAACGTCGGGAACTTATTCCTCAACCTAATACAATTAAATTAAATGTTTTTTTACAATGAAATTAAAATTTTTTTTGAACAATTTTTTTTCCTTTCTTCAATCAATTCGGTTCATTGATTTGCCTCGATCACTCATAAAGGTTAATGTGAAACTAAGTATAAAACAAGTAATCTAAACGATTTTTTATTCAGATATTGGTCTCTACTTCCAACATATACAGAGGTTTATAAATGCATAGATAAACTAAAGGAACTTTTGCATAAAAATTGCTGTCAGGATTAACGTTTAAGTCTAGAATCGCGGTATTGGAATTCCTACTTAAAGGATAATTGTTCCGTATTCAGAAGACTATAAAAAACTTTACATCTTTTATTTTAAAATCGATGGATAATAATCATTTAAATATAAAAATTGTTTCAAAATCTTACAAAATTTGAAGTATTTTCATCAATAAATCTTCCACTTCTTTAAGCTTATGTTCAAATCTTGTTCCTCAATTTTCTTTTAATGTATGCAATGTCATATGCATTGGAGAGATTTTTCAATATCTTTATAAATGAATTCAGAACATAAACAATTATCTATTGAAGAGGAAAATCATTGCATTGACCAAACAGAAGAATGGTTAAATTAATAATTAATTAAGTCACATAAAAGGAAAAAGGATAATTAAAATATATTAAAATTTAACATAATATTAAAATTTAAGAGAAAGAAATTAACTTAAAATAAAATAATCGAGTATTTTGTGCCTATGGAAAACGATTGTTGTCGTTTAAAATAAATAACATAAAATATAAAATTGAAATTGTGACCCAGTCAGGTTGATCATTGTTCACTATTTTGATACCTAAATTAGCTTAATAAAGAAAAGAATATTCCAATTATTAATTATGTATTTCAATAATTAAACAATTACTACTTACAATCAATCGTAAGTGACAATAATTCTAACACAAATAATCAAGCTATTCGGTTTTATACCGATATAAAATGGTGTAAAATTGACCATGAGAAAAGCCAAAAAGATAAATAACAACATGAACAAAAAGGTCCGATATGGTCCATGCAAAAAAAAAACCAAATGAAAAAAAACATCAATTTTGAGTAAAAAAATCCAATTCAAAAATTTAAAAAATTTATATATATAATGCAAATCAAAATTTGTAGATAATCGTAAGTGGTTTTTTTGCAAAAAAAATTAGAAAAAATTATTTTTTTTCAAAATTTTTTTTATCAAATTGTATTGTCATCGGAACCAAGCCTGTATATAAAAATTCAGCTCAATTGGATGACTGAAAGTGGTCGAAAAATCAATCGCAAGATTTGTTCCAGACAAACAGACAAACACACAAGAAAGCAAGCTAATAAAAACGTGGTAAAAACAAAATCGATTGTCCAACCTCTGGATTAATTAAAAAAAAGTTAACAAAAGATTTTCAAGTTTTTTTGATTAATTTCTTTTGTAATTTTTACATAGATTCACCGCCAATGTGAGTGTCATTTTTTGTCTCGCATTGACATGTGTATAGAATGAATAGAATAGTAAATACATCATACACTGTAGGATGTTAGAGATTTTTGAATATGTTTAGAAATTTTGTAATTTTTTCTTTTAGAATATCATGCTGACGACATTCGAGCTGATGAAGATTTAGACAACGGAAGTCCAATGATTGTCCCAACTGCAAAGGATGCGAAACGATCCATGGATACAATTCTGACTTATCTAGAAAGTCAACTCATGACAGATGAAGAAGTTTCTGTGGCTTTAAAGGTGTCAGTAGTTATAAATCATTTGACACTTAGGAATTTACACGAGCCTTTTATCACAAACGATTTTAAACCAAAATAAACTGTATTTATTGAAAAAAATAAAAGATTTTCTGGTATATGTGGTTTTGTACTGTTAGTGATGAGAATAAAATAACACTAAAAATAACACGACATTTGGGGGTAAAATTGAAGACATAATTTAAAGTTGGTTCAAGACCAATCCTCTTCCATTAATATATTTTATAAAACATCGGAAATAAGGAAACATAATGGTATTATATAGCGATATAATGTATTGAAATCTCGTTATGCCGCCAAAATAATGGTGGTTCAAAGAGATTTCTTTAAATCACCATCTTTCTGGAACCAAGTGTGGCGGTTTAGCGAGGGGAGACTGCATATATATAAATATTTTTTGTAGAAAAAAAACACACTTATATAAATACAGTAAAATGATCTGTTAACTGATTCATGAATTGTCATCGGAAATGAGCAAGTATGCTAAATGTCAACTTAATTGAGCATTGGAAAGTGGTTGAAAAAATCAATTAAAAGATTTTTTCCAGACAAACAGACAGATAAAGCGTATATAAAAGTGTGTAAAAAATGGGATTTTTGTCAATTCTAATGCTTCAAAAAATGTTTAAAAAACAGAAAAATTTAAGGTTAAAATAAATAAAAATGAATTCGTTGACGTTTAAGAATTTAATTCAAATTTTGCTAATCAAAAATATGTCTGACGGCATTAAAGCACCATTAGATGAAATCGAATCATTTGATAAAGAAAAATTACAGCATGTGGAAAAGAAGAAAGGTCACCGTCTTATTTCTCCGAAAAATAATAAAATTGTACAAATTAAAAAATTCATTGTAAAAGATGCTGAGAAAAGATTGATGGAATTGACATTGCCGGAGAACTCCAAAGCCGGATTCTCCTATCTATACATATATAATGTATAAATTGTTGTAACTGAGGTCTGAGAACGGTGGAAAATTCACAAAAGTATTTTGCTAAAATAATTTTTACTTTTTTGAAATGCGTTATTAATTATAATCAATACAAAATATAACTACTAGAATTATAAGTTAAAAATTAAATAAAACGAGGGACACTTTAGTGATAATTAATATTATTTTAGGTGGGTAAATTCCCCTTGGGGAAAAGATATTCTTTTTGTGAATTTATTTGAATATTGATGTTGGCAGAACTAAGAATGTTGCATGTCATGCGGCTTCGTAATAAAGATTTTGTCTCTGTGTAAATCAAGCATCATTTGGGTCAATTTCATAACTAAACAATCTATTGTAAGCTTTATTAAAATATCATGCCTATCTTCCTCTCTCGTATGGTCTTGATACTTTACGGCAGCAACGGATAACTCCGCTTATATCCACATGTTAAAAAGCCTTAAGTTTCTCTTATATATGCCTTGGATACATTATTGAAGGGCTGTTTGATTTGTAATTCTGTCCATATTTTTCTGTGAGATATTTTCAACAAAAGAAATTCAAGGGGTAACAAATTGTAAAAATAAAAATATATTTGGTGATACATTATGACATCTTCAAATAAAGAATAAAGTCTATGTGAAAAAAATCCGCATGATCAACATCATACAACGATTACATGTGCCTAATTACGTAAGGGTATTAAATTAAAAATAATACGTAAATATAATTGTTAAATTAATTACATCATTATTTTATTTATTTTTAATAAATTTAATTTTATTTTTGATTAAATTTTACCAATAAGTTACAATATTTTGTAGTATAAAATATATCTTTAAAAGTAAATTTCAATTTGAATATTATTTGAAATATAAAATAGCCTTTACATATATTTTTATTAATTATAAATAGTTTTGATTTCTTACAGATCATAAAAATTAACAAGAGTATCATAATTCGTATTGTGTACCTTTTAGGTTAACTATCGCATTGACTTCCACTTCATTTTCCCTTGATATTCAGTCATTCCTTTGCTATTATTTTTTTATTGTACATCATGCCAAAGTTTTATATACAAATAAAATTTGAAAAATAGATGGAATTCTAGGGAATATTATCGATTAGAAAGTCTAGGAAAGTTACAAGATCAAGAAAAAGAAATAAAGACTCTAAAAGTCCTAGTTCACTAATAATGAAAAAAATTATATAACATAAAATATGATAACATGATATCCCTTAAGGATTGCATAAAAATTGATTTAAGTGAATTCAAATCAATATATATATATATATATATATATATATATATATATATATAT
>MQRK01076254.1:0-10571 GCA_001938485.1 Girardia tigrina
TTCACCAATGTTGAAGGTATTAAAAAATGGCTTGATGACTTTCTCGGCGCAAAAGATGAGAAGTTTTTTTGGGATGGAATCCATAAATTGTCTGACAGATGGGAAAAAGTTGCCGCTTCAGATGGACAATATTTTGAATAAAATATTTTTTTCACTTTTATACTTAAATAAATGGTTTTTTTAACAAAAAAATACGAAATTAATTAGTTGTACACCCAATAATTAATTTTTAAAAAAATTAAAGAAACATGTTTCACGTGCGCTTTCAGTTAAAAAAATTGTGAATTGAAAATTTTGCGCGGTCCTTGTCATTTACGTATATCAAATCGGCAATCAAATGAAACAAAATCGAAGAATGAAGGAGGGAAGTTCTCGCTCACCTACCATATAGTCCATACTTTGCTCCATCGGATTATCACTTTTCGTTCTATGCAAAATTCATTCATTTGCTTCTTTCAAAAAAGGTATTTAAGTGTTTTTCGACTCTAAAGAGAAATTTTATCAAAGGGAAAATATTATAAATTCTGATGGTTATCATAAACACTGCATTCTCCTTTTACACACTTGAAATAATACGGTTCCAAAACAGTAGATTTTTTTAATTTTACTAATTTTTGCTGGAAGAAACTTTGACCAGAAAGCGTGAAAAGCAGAATATCTGTTACACAAAACACGATCGAGTAACCACGATTTTTAGATGAGGCCCAAAAAAATTCGTGGAAGAGATTTTGAAGACATCCAAATACAAGATACCGAAGAATTGTTGTTTGATAAACGATGAAATGATTTAGCTTCAAGAGCCTCATACCAAATTTGATGACGATGAAGACGAGGTCTCTGTCCTTTCATCTTCTGCTGATGTGATTCGATAAAGGCTCATTACTAACTTGGCACATCACTTCCTAAAAGTAACCCTAATGTTGATAGGTCCAAAGTGAGCTGAAGATTTGTACAGCTAGTTTTGAAGAGTTATACAAGAGACAAGCCAAACCATTATTACAGCCTACCATAACCTACTTCTTAATCAAAGAAAATTCAACAACCCAGGAGAATCCAGAAACTAACGCACCAGTCAACACTGGACGTCAAAACCACATTAAATGACGCATGTCCGATGTCCGAGATATTTCTAGTGATAATAGCGATTTTACACCAACTGATCGTGAGCAGCTTTGAGTATTATCAAGGAGTAGTAACGTTAGGCACGCTTAAAATACAAATTTGCATGTGATACCAAGTGGAATTTTTTGTAATTGAAATATAAATTTTATATTATTTTCTGTGTTTATATATTTCGATGGAAACAATTTATTTTACCCGGTTTAAAGATTTTTTTTCAATTTTACATTTATTTGTAGGCAAGGAAAGCATCTCCTACACTATATGATGGTGGAATTTATGCAAGTTTGTTTCTGGAACGGATTGACCGTGTAAAAGGAGAATAAGTGTAACTAATTAATACGGCCCAATTTGGTAATATAGTGCAATTCAATAGTAATAAAAACATTACTAATCCAAACACTTAATATTTTTATTGAATTCGTTTCAGGGACTCACAAATGGTTCCTTCTCTCTCATTCAGCTGAGTCATGAAACCCTTCTGAATGAGCACTAGTGCGAAAATAAACTTGGTCAATCGTTCATACGAAATTAGACACAGAGTTAGGTAACACAATTAATTTAATTCTGAGTCGCATTTGTCATATGGTGGAATGTCACACAACATTTGACACATCTCAATACAGCTCATTATCGCCAGATGTTCGATTAGCACATTGTTCACCTTGATTATCGGCGCTCCGACATACTCCGAGATCGTCCATTCACTCAGTGCTGTGCCAATGTCAGCAAGGCTCATTCACAAATAGTACTGTGATGTTGCCGCGTGACATGGACCTTGGTCAAAAACATTCTTGGGATAAAACTTAAAAACGAAATTGACGATATTATTGCAAAACAGTTTTTCGGAGAGCGATTAGGAGGACAAGGCTTGGTGACCCTAAAATACAGTAACATTTGGTAACTATCTTGGTAACCAAGATGCGAACGCGCTGAAGACAGGAAGTTATCATTACTTAATCCCTGAAAGCCCTCTTTAGATCAAACTAAGGATCGAAAACCTTTCGATATCACGGGCCACAGTCAGCTAAAGCGATTCAGCATCATTACTTAAGACTCCTTCTTCAAACGGCGCACGAATCCTTTGAGTTACAATTATTTTTGATTTAATCTTTAGTATTTAGTGAACATAAATCTTGTATTCTTTGTTCTGATCTTTGCAACAACATCCTCCAGGAATAAATATTTAAGATCGATGGGACATACATCACCAAGAGATAATTAGAAGAATTTTGTGTTCATTTGGGATTTAAAGGAGTGAACATCAAATAAACCGAAATATATAAATAATTTTGATTTATTTCACATTTGATTTGTACAAAGGTTTTAATTCATTTTGTACATTAACAAATTAATGCACTCTTTTTAACTTACACTTTCCCTGCGGTAACACTTTAACATCACACGATGTTTCATGCACCGCTTCTTTCTCCCTTTCCTTTCCACCCTTATGACCATGGTCATGAAGATAGGCCTGACAGACTGTTTCAAATTGCAATACTTTGTTTGTTCCTTTCATTATTCTTTTCCTGCTTGATTCTCCATTTTGAATAGGAATCCGCTCTTCTTCTCTATCATTAACTTTCCTTTTCCTATCTATTAGCACTTTGCGATCAAGACAAAATAAATACTGTAATTCCAGATATTTTTGAAGAACTCCATCAAGCATATTGTGATGCGTCTCTTTCATGTGGACAGAGAATCCTACTCGAGCACATCGACAAAAACGGCTCGGAATATTAACAATGTATTTGGACAACATACCACTAATTTACGAACAGTATAACGCTGGTTTTCTAAGTTTCGTTGCGGCAACAAGAGCCTTTAAGATGAAGAACACGGTAGTCGACAATCGCAAGTTGATGACGACCATTTGAAGAAGTTAATCAATGCCGACTTGCATAAAAATTCAAGGGAAGTCGCTCAAGAACTCAACGTTCACCAATCAACAGTTGTTCGCAATCTGAAGAAAATCGGGAAAGTGAAAAAGCTGGACAAGTGGGTGCCACACGAATTAAACGAAAATCAAAAAAAATCGTCGCTTTAACGTGTGTTATTCTCTGCTTTTGCGTTAACAAAACGACCCGTTTCTGGATCGAATTATAACGTGCGATGAAAAATGGATCCTATACAACAACCGCCGATGTTCAGCTCAGTGGTTGGATTTCAATGAGGCTCCAAAGCCTTTCCCGAAGCCAAAATTACATAAAAAAAGTCATGGTAACTGTTTGGTGGTCTGCACACGGTTTAATCCATTACAACTTCCTAAAACAAGGCAAAACAATTACAACGGAAAAGTACTGTCAGCAAATTGACAAAATGCACCAAGAACTACAAAAAAACGGCCGACATTACTCATCAGAAAGGGACCAATTCTTCTGCATGACAACGCTCGTCCACATATTGCAAGAAATACCATATTGAAGTTAAACGAAATGGGATATGAAACTTTGCCTCATCCACCGTACTCACCAAACCTTTCTCCTACAGACTATCACCTTTTCAAACATTTCAGCCAGTTCCTTCGCAAAAATGCTTCAGAAACCAAGGAGATGCTGAAAGAGCCTTGGACGACTTCATCGCCTCCAGAACTCCAGAATTTTATGAAACTGGAATAAAAAACTTGTTACCCGTTAGCAACAGTGTGTTCAATGTCATGTTTTTTATTTTGACTGATAAAGTTAATTCTAAAGAAAGTTATGTTCATTTAAAGTTGACGGTGAAAAAACGACATTTCTTTTGCATCAATCTAATAATACATTCGTATCTCCATAAATAGCAAAAGTAGGAGGAAAAAGTATAAGGTTCATCGCTCTGAGAGATGAGGCAAATTGCAGATTAAGAATTTCGGTTTTCTTATTACGTTTTAGAGGTACGCCAGAAACACAAGAGAGAAAATAGCAATTGCTGATGTTATTTGAAGCATATGACCACATAATTAGAATTACAGCGTCCAAGGGTTTATGTGCCATTTGATCGTTAGCAACGTTTTGGCATTTTAACTGAATTAAATGACATTTATCTCAATATTGACCTTTTTATGATTGATGAATACAAAAAAGTATTAAAATGTGTGAACCTTGGGCGACACCTTTGATTCTTGACCACATTATCGTTGATGTACACAGAATACACAAGAGGTTCTGGAAGAACGATATTCGAATTCGCAATCTACTAGAATCGACATTGAACCAATTTTATGAAACAAAATCGACCAGTTCTCAAAATCGGATTGTTCCATGGAAAGGTTCAAGTCGTTTCTGTTAGAACATCTTGTCAGACCTTTTGTTCGAATGCGCCAACCCCTTATAACTTAGAAAAGAATGTATTTATCCTATATATCAATAATACTCCTTCTAGGAAACAAACAATTGTCTTTCTACTTTTTAGTTTATCCAAAAGAAACATTGATAAATATATAAAAGAAACTTTCCCAGGAGCAATAATCACTTGGACTTCCAAATAAACTTACGGAAAAAAATAAAATTCTAAAGAAATACGTATAAGATCGTAGTTAAAGAATGTTTACCAATCAACTGATTCGAGTACCTTGATTTAGCTGCGGATAAATTGGAAGGACCTTTGCTCATGTCTTCGGAAGATACATTAGTTGATCACGATAGGAAAGACTCAAATGACGGATTAAAGTAACTCAAATCGCAATAAAAGGATCCTCTATCCTAATTGAACTTAAGAACTGAATGAAATACAGACCCAGTAAATGCTATTTGAACATTGAAGAACACCGTTTGATGATCGAAAATAATTAAGAGTCCATAATGTTATATACACAAAATTTCAGCTTCATCTGCTCAAACCTTTTCCTTACGTACGATGATTACGTCTCGACATAAAATTATAATCCCAAAAGCAGAGGTCTATAATTCTGTACTAGGAAATATTGCTTGATTTCCATACACAGCTTAATACAGAATCAGTCATGACGAGACAGACTCGTCATACTCAAGTGAAGGATTAAAGGACCGTCCACATAAGATACATTTATCAAGGGAAACTTTCATGTCATCCTTTTTTTACCTTAAAATTATTTTACAATCTTTAACTTGCTTGTATTAAACTTGAGAATAATTGCCTTCATGTCGTGCATGTCTCAGGAAACACTGACAGCCATACCGTGTACCAAATGTGCTAGAGATATCTATCATTGTTAATAACATATGCGAGATATATTCTGATTTATTCAAATTAACTACAATCTCTCCTTCAAGTAGAACAAATTTTACATTCTATTTTTTTTACCACAGTCGAATCTCTTACTTGAACAAGTACGAAAGTGTTACCAGTCCGAATTCGTTACATCAGCAGCCCAAGCGATATTAGATCTAGTTCTAGATGAGGCGCTAACAACGGCGATTTTAACATATTGAATAGGGAGGACATTTGGGGATGTTTCAACTATTTTTCCAGTGAAATAAATCTCATAATTACATTTATGATTAATATTAAATAAAAATTAATAAGTGATTAGGACCAAGAGCGGTCAAAGGGAGCCTAACCAATTGCACGAGTACTATTGTATCTTAGTACCACTCTCCCCAATTCGTATAACTTTGTGAATAATTAGCAGGGTTGTTTGATTTAAATCAAAAATTCACAAAATTAACTAAAAAAATCAAGATTAAAATCATTAAATTCTTTAACTCATTACTTCCCGATGTTTTTACAAAAGTTTATAAAAGATTTATAGTATTTTCAAGTTCATTCAAAAATATGAACATGAGAAGTAATGAGTAAAGATGAAAGTAAATGAAAAATAATATTAAAAAGTATTGAAAAAATTTATAAAACTTTCTGATAAGATTTTTTGTTTAAGTGAGATCATAAATTTAATCTGCAACTTCAAACGAAGCGAAAGCATTAGTGGACAGAAAAGTGATGCGGTTTCGAATAATTTTAAGAAAGTTACTATTGATTGTAAATCTGGCCGCAGGGCGGTTTACAATAAATGCAACAATGGAATGCAAGGTTTAGAAAAATAATGAAAAAACATTTACTTGAATGCAATCAAAGTAAGTATTTCTATGAATAATTTTAATTAAAGACTTAATTGATTTTTTGTCTTCTGTTAAAAGATTCCTCTGTCTTTGATATTCATTTAAGCCCTAGTTCTAGTTTAGCATCCCCGCTGCTGTCAGTGCAATCCTCTGTATATGGAATCAAGACACCAATAAGACCGTCAGAGTCCATTATCTCTCCTTCTTCTTATGAGAAAAAGAATATTAAAATGGATGACTTCATTGTCCGTACTTCACAGTTAGACAAGAACAGCATTGATCATCAAATAGCACTTCATATCTATTCAACTAATTCAACATTCAGCAGCGTAGAACATCCACAATTCAAGAAGATGGTATCTTCTTTACGATCTGAGTATGAGTCTCCATCATGTCATGATATCGTTGGCCGTCTACTTGAATCTGTATAGGAAACTCTTGTAGAAGAATGTGTAAGCATTTTAGAAAATCAAGATTTTGTATGATACTTGACGGCTGGAGCAATGTACAAAACGAGCCTATTGTATGTCTCTGTGTCTAGAATCCTCAAATGATTCCAGTATTGTCTGTTCAGACGATAAACACAAAAAAATTCTCACACAGCTTCCTATCTGGCTGAACTTGCAAAGGATGCAATTTTCAACAACGAATTTAAATTAAATGCACGGTACGTTTAGTATTAAAAAATCTTTTTAAGAGAAATCATAAGCTTAGTGTCAATTTTATTTTCCTTTTTAGTTTCGATCATTCGTGACTACGTTTAAAGTATTAAACTTTTGAATTTTTATTCCCCAATACACATGTTTCTTTTTCTGTATTTATGATTCCACGTTCAATTAATTTAGAAAATAAAATCTTACAAACGGAATTACGTAATTTCTACTTGCCGAAAAATTTGATTTAAATCAAAAAAATCGATTTTAATGTTTTTTTAAAAAAATCGTGATTTTTAACAACCCTGATAATTAGTAATTACCACATGATCTTTAAATTCTTTACCTCTTTCTTCAGTAACCTTTTCTTCTAAGAAGTCCTACAGCATTTATTGCAACAAAGGTTCCGTACATTCATTTGTATTCGAATAGTCTAAGGTAGAGATTCTAAACCACTTCTGATTTGTGTAAGAACTTCAAATATCCTATTTATCATTCGTTACACAATTTTCAATATCCTTTCCTTCCAAATTCATGACTTCTTAAATTTTAATTCAGATCCCCTTTTTTACTAAAGCTACTCTTCGTCTGTGTTATTTGCATCGGAGAAATAAGAAATTCGCGATTCATAATTGTGATAAACACGTCGACTGTCGCAATTGTAAAAAAGTAGTAGCATTGAGCATTAGGGTATGATTCTCATGGCAGCACACGTGCTAATCCATCGCTTATCTTGAAGAATATCGGGCCAAATGGAGGACCATTAAAACAAGGAGAACGGAGTCTAACAAGTGACACTAGTACTACTTTACCTTTTAATTATTCTCCACAATTTTTATTACTTTATGAAAAATTAGTAACTATTCAATGATCTTTAGATTGTCTCTCTTCAATAACCTTTGTCTTTTCATTTGCATTTGAATAGTCTATAATCAATTGAAAATAATTTAAGAAAAGTCCATTTGGAAAGCAAGGATATTGAAAATTTAGGAACGGATATTTGAAGTTCTTTTAGGAATCAGAAGTGGTATAGATCATTCGAATACAATTGAACATACGCAACTATTGACCACTCTCGTCCATATAAAAAATAAAGTCGATTAAATCGGGATACGGTCAACATAGGGACTTTGATAGTTAAATTTATTTAAATTAATATTATTTTAACACCGTGAGAGAAAGTCAGTAACTCTGTATTGTTTACTTATGGTTTCTACCCGATACAGAGTCTATGACTCACCACCCTGTACGTCAATGTTTGTATTGTATTCTACAGTACTCAATTATCCGTCCAGTCGGCGGAGGCATCTACTCCATGGTATTCAATTCTTCTCTATTCCATATTCGAGTCTACTCATGGTATTCCACTTTTTTCTATAATTTTCTCGTGTTAAAAATAACGTTTGGATGGTTTAAAGTGCGCAAACATTGCTATAAAGACCAGACTATCCAAATCAGCGATCGACACCAAATAATTCAATAAAAAATTTTCTAGTCGTATTGAATAGTTCGAGACTCGACTGTGTTCTCACAAGTTGTACCACACTAAAATATATTATAGGGTTTTTCGATCAATTTCAAAATAATTAATTTTTTTCAGAAATATTTTTTGAATATTGCATAACCCTTTATTTCCCAAATTATGAGACCTTATTAAAAAATTTTTTTAAACATATGAGACTTGTTTGGGACCCATATTTTGAATGTATTACGTCATCGATTATTGATTTATCGATTTATAAGAATGTTGTTCATGTACAACATTGTGAAAATTAGAAATTCACATAAATAATTTAAAAGGTATACATAAATGAGTTGCATATATTAAAATGAAAATTACTTACATTTAAAATAATATGTTTACAATGTTTATTAATTTGGAATATAAATTTTTCTTTAATTTTAAAAATTAAATTATAAATAATTTTTTAATGAGAATTTCCTTTGACAATTAAATTCAATAAACATTATGATTTTTTATCTAAAAAAGTGTTACAAGATATATCAAAATTTCTTATCAATATTCTTTTACTCCGAAACTGTTATTTTAATTGTGATTTTTTAAACCTAATTTTTTATAAAAGTTCTTTCGATTTAATTAATAAAATATTATCATTACACTATAATTTTTTATAAAACTTATTTCATTTTAATTAGTAAAAATATTATCTATAAACTTAAATTTTTTATATTTAATTTCGTTCAAATGTTCTTTCAATTTAATTAGTAAAATAATATTTTTAAATTTATCTTCAATATAATTATGATTTTTAATTTAAAAATATCAAAAATTTTCAGTTCACCAAAAAGAACCCCTAACACATATTTTTTACATGTGGTATTATTTATTAATTGCAAAATGTTCAATCAAAAGTAAAGGTTCAAATAATATGGATCATATTTTTTATTCTCAGAAAACAATGTATTTGAATAATATATATATATTTCGAAAATATAATTTGATTAAAGCTTTTTTTATATAATTATTGGACATGTTTCGATGTTTATATACATCATCAGCAGCAATTTGAAAACAATTTTAATAGATACATTAACTTTAAAAGGTATATATTAGGGATTAAATATTATTATTTATTAAAGTATTATTGGGTAATAATGACAAAAATATTTTAATTAAAAATTTTAAGTATTGAAATAACCTTACTTTGCCCATTCTGAATATTAATTGATGGGTTGTAGTGTCCTATTAGTAGAAATTCACAAAACTGTCGTTCGTAATGTGAATCAAAACCCTTTTGTAGAACAGAAAATTTATCTTTTGAAATGGATGAGGTTCTATCCTTACAACATAACCAATGATCAAGAACCTTACTCGATCGACTCATTTGCGAGTGTTCGCTAATCCGGGTTTTGAGATGACGATTTATCTCTCCGATGTACGGATGATGATGATGTATATAAACATCGAAACATATCCAATAATTATATAAAAAAGCTTTAATCAAATTATATTTTCGAAATACTAAACCTGTGTTCACAAGATTCAATATTATACACAATGAAGCTGTGAATCTCTTCCGAGTTTATCAAAAATCATACAATAAGTTAGAAAGAAAGGAATTGAATATTGATTGAATACAACCATATAAGAAACCACAATTGAATATTCCTATTCCTATTCAATATTCCTATTCAATTCAATATTCCTATTAACGTGTAGAAACGAAAGTCTCATTCTAAATTTCATTAAGAATTTAAAACTATACGACGTCCTAACCCAATCAGATAAATTTCATATTTATAAGACAGCATTAAACCGTAAAATCGAACAAGAACGAAAACTCCGTAAAACTTTACTCCATAATGTAAAAATTGCACGCCAAAATTTCTTTAATGTGGTAGGTGAGGTCTGGTTTAATGTTTTTGTAGGTCTTTTAGTAAGAAAGTTTAAAGATATAACTTTAGAGGTTAAATCAATCCAAAACAAAAAACTCGCTAAACTTCAAACATTGTCAGGTGTAACAAAATTTAATGTTGGGAATTCTTTAATTAACTTATCTAACTTTGAGCTAACTATTGAGGAACGGGAAATCTTAAAATTTGGTCCTAATCATGGAATAAGATCTACGTTAAATATATGGAAATTAAAATCTAAAATCTATTTATCAACAATATGAAAAAAGTATAATTCGCAATGGCAATGGCAATGGCAAAATTAAAATTATTCAAAAAGATCAAAAAAATAAAAAGGAAAGCAAAAATGCTCTGGACTCTTCAGAATCAAAAATTGACAAGACAGAAAAACAATCACAGATTCAAGATA
>MQRK01076338.1:0-17851 GCA_001938485.1 Girardia tigrina
TCTTCAAATGGTCGTCGTCAACTTGTGATGGTCGACTACCGTGTTCTTCATCATGTCATACTTGGTATCAGTTTAAGCTTTAAAGTAACGTTAAATATGAATCTATTTATTAAAGATTTTCTAAATATTTCAAATAACGAATATCAAATACATTAAAAATGACATTTCTTTTGCATCAACCTAATATCCCCGAAACCACAATTTATTTATTCGATGTTATTATTATAATATTGTTCGACAAATGTATTTTATTTGTTGATTTTACGACTGGTAAATTTTGTTTCATTGATGTAATAGTTACAAACTATTAACAATATCGTATAAAAGAGATAATTTAGATTAAAAAATCACATAAATTTCTTTATTAGCCAAACAAAAATACTAATTAAAAAAATTTATTCCTAATCTCTCACCAGAAATGTCAAAATATTTTCGAAATGATTCATGATTTTTCTGAAACATTTTTAGTATCACTTTTTCTATTATATCTTAAATTTTAATTATAAAGATTAGTCACATCGTTTTTGTCATTCCACTCGAAAATAATATTTTTTCTCACATTCAAAATAGTAACTTAGTCTATGTACTCACCGAATAGTTTATTTAAGAAAATTAATTGCGGTCTTACCAAAAATCTACAAAATTTAATCCTTCTTAGTATTTTTCTTGTGAATTATAAAAAAAATTAATGAAATTTGTATAAGTCATTACTTATTAATCATATGTAGGCAAAGATACTAATGAGTCCACGTTTATTCACTCTCCAAACAGAAAATGATTGTAACTTATATTCAAACGATTTGATTACCTTCTTTTGAACATTTGAAACTCAAGAAAGCACCAGTAAACGTTTTGGAACATTTTAAATATTTTATCATAAATAAGTTAAAAATTCATTTATTATTGCAATAATTTATTATTGCTTTATTATTGTGTAAAGTAACCATCATGAAAAATTATGTGAAATATAAGATAGATTATAATTATTTAAGGCTATTATTCTAACATCAGGCAAGTCCTTTACAAAATCTTGTTTATTCCATTCTTTTTATATTAGTTTGCTTTCTATATATTTCTATATTTAGAAACCTATTTTTGAAGGCTTTTTACTCAATCAATTTTCTCCAAACTTTGTTCATTTACTCACTTTCGATAACTATAAATGATAATGTGAAACTTTGATCAAAATAGGAAATCAAGAAACATTTTTGCAAAAAACGTTTTACGATTATCCAATATTGTTTAAACTGTATTAAATCGATATGTTTTGGTTTTTTCCTTCCATGCTTTATAACAAATTCATTATGTTATTAGTAACTATTTAATTGCAAAATGGAGTTTTCGATTTGCTTTAAGAGATTTTTCCTTCTGCAAAAGATAATTGTGAGGAATATTTTAAATTGTTTGACTGTGTAAATGCATGGATGCAGTATGTTGATTTAATTATGTTGAATTAAGAATGGTGATTCTCCCACCCAGATGGAAATTGGTATTTTTTATTAAGTTTAAAATGATTGACTATTCGAACATAATTAAAATAATCATTTTATAAGTTCATATCTTTAATTTCAGAATCAAAATTAAGTTTAATAATTTTTAGTAAAATTTAAATTAAATGCATTTTTAATAATTTGATGTCATTTTTATTATTTTGGGATTTATTGAAAAATGGTAAAAATTCATATTTTTGATTAATATTTTTAGAGGTTAAATATTTTAAAAAATAATTTAGCAAAATTGTTCGAATAATCATGATTAAAAACAGAAATAAAAAAAACCAATTAGAACTATGGCAAACGAGGAAAGACCTTCTATGAGTCTTAACACATTGAATGCTAAAAATGCAACAATGTAAACTTTTTTGTCCCACGCGTAGCGCGCGTAGCAGACGTTCGGTGCATGATGTCAACAGCAGTCAATGTGTTAATGACTCTAAATGTAATTGCAATAAAGATTTAAACGAGACTTGTTTAAATGTTCTTAATAATAATAAAATAAAGTCTGTTGGCCAAGTACAGTTCTGCCCGCATATGTTTGATACAATATTTTACATAATCAGAATAAATAAAAAAAGTATAATCATAACGTGATATATATAGAAGTAGTTGAATGAATACCATATTATGAACAATATCCTTGATAATTGGATTATAATAATGTCTGACCATGGGATATTGATTAAATATAACAGGATATATATGTGACATTATCTATTACAACTTTATTTTTTTCATACAAACTAAATATTTATATATACTATACCGAATTTGTGTAATTGCCGAATTCGCGTACTCGGAAACCCTTTTGCAAATTCGTGAAATCGGCAACAGTTTACTAAATAGTAAAATTGCCGAATTTATTAACTAGTCAATTTTTGCAGAATTCACTCGCTAAATGTAACATTTTCATTTTAAAATGAAAATTTCTCAATTTAAAATGAAAGATTATGTACTTATTTTGAAAAACAATCAATTTTCCATGAAAAATATCAATTTAATATGAAAAATTATGTATTTAATATGACAAAAATATGAGTTTATCATGAAAAATTATCAATTTAATATGACAAAAATAAAAAGTAAATATGAAAAAGTCTTAATTTATTATACAAAATAGACTCCAAATGTTAACTTTTATTTAAAATTAATTAAACTTCTTCCTTTGTGGCAAGCTGAATTGCTGAATTTTGTCTTTGAAAAGCATTTTATCATAGTAATATGATATTTTCATATTAAATTGATATTTTTTCATATTAAATACAAAATTTTTCATATAAAATACATTTTTTCAAATTAAATATTAATATCAATTTTATAATTGAATTAAAATTTTTTTAAAAAAAATTGCCGAGTTCGTGGATTCAAATACACGAACTCGGTAATTACACAAATTCAGAATAACATATATATAGGCTCCCACAGGATTTTTTCTAGGGGGGGGCAAAAAATTTTATATATATAATATATATTGACATTAAGATTTAATGACATTTTATGTATAAAAAATGAAAACACACCATTTTAATATTTTTTAAACGAAGAAAAGTTTTATTATATACTATATACATTATATATAATATATAATATATTATATTATATATTATATATGTTATGTATATACATATATAAAGTTTCGGAATTCGACATAAATGCTTTATTAATAATGTCTCAGAGACTATCCTCTAATGGTATGTGTCAAAATTTTCTTCAAGACTGAAAATTCAGTTTCATATTTCTATTTCTGAATTTGTTTATGTGATCAAGAATCGAGCTATTCTGGTGCGAAGATAACGATTTGTTTCTCTAGTGTACAAGGATTCACACTTGTGACATTGCAATTGATATACTAGATTAGCTTAGTCACCCAACGGAGTTTTTTATTTATCTGAGAAATATCTCAAATGTATATGCCATAATGGCAAAACATGTTTTGTTATTTACAAAAATAATTAAATGGCATTTTATAATCTTAGAAAAATTAAGAATTTCAGAAGATGTTTCGTTATTAAACGCAAATGACAATGCTAAAAAGATAGACGAATAATTGTCTGGTTTAGAAAATAACATTACTTGATTCTGAATAAAGTAAAAATTATAGTAAAATATGTAATAATAATTTTTCAATTAATTCCAATGGCAATCGGGTTAATAAAACAAAAATAGCCATTTTTCAAATAAGCTAATTAAAAAGGCCATTGACTCCATATTTGGGAAATCAAATAATAAAAGTCACAACATAATCGAAGTTCCAAATAACACTGAGAATTTGTTAAACATCACCTTAAAGATACAATTTTCTGAGGGAGCAAAAGATTTCAAAAATTCATTAATGAAAAGAACTCCTTCAATTTTTAAATTGAAGGTAATTTTTACCACAAATAAAGTTTCTGGTTTCTTTTCTAATAAATCAAAAACTCCATTAAGTATGCAGGC
This sequence comes from Girardia tigrina, assembly GCA_001938485.1. Lineage (NCBI taxonomy): Eukaryota > Metazoa > Platyhelminthes > Tricladida > Dugesiidae > Girardia > Girardia tigrina. The sequence continues at coordinate 3,933 of MQRK01076338.1, forward strand.
AAATATAGTATATCAGTTTAAATGTCACAAGTGTACAATGGAGAGAAAAAAACGCCTTGTACATTGGAGAGACAAACCGTCATCTTCGGACTAGAATTGCTGAACATACTCAATCAAGTCGAAACAGTTCCATTCTTAATCATATATTGAATTGTAGGGATCGAGAAAATATAGGGAGTGATAAGGAATTTAGTGTTTTATGTCAAAATTTTGACAATTATAAGGAGAGGATAATCACTGAAGCATTGTTAATTAAGCATTATAAACCATGCCTAAATGTTCAGTGATTCCTCAAATTATATTAAAATATTTTAATTCTTAGTTTTTTTTGTCTTCTGTTTCTTTTAAGTTTTCTTTTTTTTGTCTTTTTCTTTTTGAATAAATAATTAAAATTTTGAATATTGATTTTTAGACGTTTTTTCTTGTTATTTTTTTTAATTAAAAATAAAAAAAGCCTTAAATTGAGTAGTATTGTGTAACATTCTACCGCTATATAAAATGGACTTAAATCTGAAATTTCAATTAGTCAACTGAAGATGCCAATATGGCGAAACTAGTATTGCAAAATAAAAATAAATGTTTGGAAAAATGGCTATTTTTTGTTTTATGTAATAATAAGTATAAATATTTTAGATCTATTTCTGTTAAATTAACTCTTAATCATTTATTTATACTCTAAAAATATATTAAGTTATTCTTATAAATATTGGGTCTTAATTAATAAAATGCGACAACATAGTCTTCGTCATTTATTATGGTTTTTCGTTTAAAAAATTATATAAATCAAAAATGTGAAAAAAATTTATTATACTTCCTTTCTGAAGTAATTTTCAAAATCAGTAAAATAAGATTCCATTACAAAAAATAATAAATCAAATTTTAGGAATTTTTAAAAAATTCCATTCCTAAAAAACTTAAACTGACAAAAAATTTAAAAAACAATACTGTTCTTTTTCGCGGACAAAATATATTTTTTAATTGATTTCTATAAATACATTGAAAATATTGAACATCGAAAAAAATAGAAAAAAATTAAAATAACAAAAATGTTTTGTTATAATGAAATTCTAAAAATGTTACAAAAAAATTATTTTTTTGTATTTGAAAAATATTAATTAATATTATTAATTTGATTATATTTATTAATTAAAAAATTATTTCTTTTTTTAATAATAATAATAAATAGTTTGAACTTACATAAAATTTACTTTCAGAAGAACAAAACAAATTTTTTTATTATTTAATGTAAATACTCTTTTTATATATTACCAGTCAAAACAATATGCTTCAAGTCACAATCTGAATCAAAATAAATATTTACACAATTTTTTAATTAATTTAAGAAAAAATAAGTTTTACAAATAGTTTATATAATCAGACAATATCTTTTTTAACAAAAAAATTTAATATAAAATATAAAATTGTAGAATTTATTGATTTTGTCAATTTAATTTATTTGAAGAAATATTTATTATTATAAAATAATAAAATCTCAAAAAAAATTTTTATAATAATAAATTCAAATTTAAGCATACCTCAATGTTTTATACAATTAAAATTTCAAAACTATGTAGACAATTGAAGACAGAAAATAATACATTATATATTCTATATGCTTCTAAGTAGAATAAGATTTGTTGGAATATTTATCAGTTGTCCAATAGCATTAAAACAATAATTCTTTTGCTTCTTTCACTAAGCCAGTTGTATAAATAATTTCTTTTAGAAAATATTTATATAATTTTCAGAGTTTTTTTTATATGTCAAAGCTTTTAGTATGTTTTAAAATAAATATTTGTGAAATAACACTTATTTTTGAATTTCTTTTTCTTCATAAGAAATAGATTTATTTTTGTGTGAACCACAAAAAGAACGGTGTGAAAAAATATTTTATAAAAAATAAAAAAAATATTTTGAATGAAACTGAATTAGATTTAATCATTTTTACTATTTCAATCTTATGAAGAAAATATTGCTAATCAAAATTTTAAAAAATCAATTTTAAAAATAATTTAATTTATCATATATATTAATAACTTAATATATAATATATATATAATAACTGTATAACTGCATCTGCACATGCATCATTTTTGATATCTTATTTTAACATCAACTATATCTTTATAAGCGCATTATTTATGAGAGTTTCTGATTCTTGTTAACATTACGCAAAAACCGGCATAAAAACTGGTAGAATTTAGCCGCATCCGAAGCCGTTACCGGAGTTTAAAAAATGGCCGGATAGGCTGTTTTCAGGAGCCGGATCCGAAAGCCGGTATATCCATAATATATATTAGAGAGTTTGGTGAACGATGATTTGGTATTTTTGAAAAATAATTTAATTGATTTTTTTAACAAATTGATTATTGAACATGTTTCGAAGTTTCATACTTTATCATCAGCAATTATATTTTGTTAATTATCAGAATAGTTTTAAATGTTTGTTTTTATTGGATACTTTTTATAATTTAATTAAATAAAATATAATCAATTTTTTAAAACTAACTTTTAAATCAATATTTAAATAAATTCAAAAATTATGAGTGCTGATGATGAAATAGGAAACTTTGAAACATGTTCATTATTAAATTTCCTAAAAAAACATTTACTAAATAACTTCTCATATATATATATATATATATATATATAATGAGTTTTAGGTCTGATAAATTTGTTTTAAAAACAAGCCATTCATTTCAAAATTTATTTTTTACTTGAAAAAGACCGGTCATATATGACGGGTGAGCTTAATTTTCATCTTTGAAAGTTTCTGGTTTCATTTTGAAATCGTAATTATTTCAATTAATTGTTTCGAATTCTTTGTTGATTTAACAGTAGATCAATTAGGTCGGCTCGGGTTGCACAAACAAAACCGCATTGATGTGTGGCATCAAGATTGACCATGTTCTTACGTTCTTCCACCATTTTGCATTTTATCAGTATGTATAGTAAAATGATCATTGTGAAGAATATTTTAAATTGTTTGAATGTGTAAATGTAGTGATGATATATGCTGATTTAAGTATATTGAATTTAGAAAAAGGGTGATTTTCCAACCCAGATAGAAATTGGTATTTTTTATGTAAATTTAAAGGATTTACTATTCGAACATAATTAAAATAATCATTTTATAAGTTCATATTTGTAATTTAACAATTAAAATTAAGTTTAATCTTTTTTGGTAAAAATTAAATTAAATGTATTTTTAATAATTTGATAACATTTTTATTACTTTGGGATTTATTGAGAAATGGTAAAATTTATTATTTTTAATTAATATTAATTAATATATTTAAAAAAAATGACTTAGAAAAATTGTTCGAATAATCATGATTAAAAGAGAAATAAGAAAACCAATTAGAATGATAACAAACGATGAAATACCTTCTGAGAATCATAATGACTCTAAATGTGATTGTAATAAAAATTCAAACGAGACTTGTCTAAATGTCCTTAATAATCATAGTACAATTTTAGCTTGACCGACAAACCGTGATTCAGATGATAATGAAATTTTCTAAATTTATACTAAATTGATTTTTAGAAATAAAATTAGTAAATAAGTGATAAAAATCGCCATTTATCAATTGAAATATTAGTATTTTTTTAAAAAAATTAACCTTCAACTTAATCTAAGCAATAACTCTTACGCAAACCACGAAATTCCTTGTAGAAATAATCCAAATCGGCATTATTTAAAATATGTGTTGATTTTACTGTCGCTCGACTAGCATGGTTTTCTGTCGATCTGATCATGTTTGCTTGTTTGTTGGTCACGTTATAAAATGTGAAATTGCGTGGACCCGGTATGAAGCCACGTAAATACTTCATCAATCTAAATACGCAACACCGAAACGGTTCTATCGGTACATTGCTTTCACCGCAAGACGCTGGGAAGCCAACGAAAATTACCGAAAACCGTGCAAGTTCTTAAATTGTTAAAATCAACTCCGATTTCGAATAATGACGATTTGGATGATTCCTACAAGGTATTTCCTGAAATTTTTATTAACAATACCAATAGCATATTGATTGAATTGATAAATGACGATTTTTTTCTCTCAATTTTTAATTATTTTGCTAAAAATCAATTTAGAATATATTTGCAAATTTTCATTATTTATAATATCTTTGTCTAAAATATGTATTTGTTTTTTTTTGTCAGTCACGCTATGATCAAAATGTAAAATTGCGGAGGAACCCTAGCGAATCCATGTCAGGACGTTGTAAATCTTCATAGCCCGCATCCACACGGTTCTCTTCTGTGCAACGCCGTTTCCGAAAGACGCTGGGAGACCACTAAATTGACCGAACTGTATCAACACAGAATTCGAAACAATAAATAATTAATTATATTAATTACGATTTAAAAATTAAATCAGAGACTTTCAAAGATGAAAATTCAGCTCACTCAGCATATATAACGGGTTTGTTTCTTGTTAAACAATATTTAAGCATATTATTAATGTCTCTCATTACTTCAATTTCTTTCTTAGAACCATCAGGATAAACAAATATCTGAATTTAAGGATTATTTTCAAAAATATTTTATCTAATTCTTTTATTAATTTTTCAAGAAAAGCGTTAGAATAACCAGTCTAATTTAACAAGAAACTTTGTTTATTACCACTTTTTACATGTTAAAGAAATGTTGAAGACAAATATCATAAAATATCAGAATTATTTTTTTACCATTATATACTGCAATAATTTTCAAATTTCACCATTCACTACTGAATTGAATTTTTTACGAAACTGAGTGTATTTGTATTGATTTATTATAATTTTTAATTGAAAATTTTAATTTTATATGAAATTATTATTATGGTCTAATAATTATTTAAAGGATGGAGGGAATTTTCTTTTTGCCATAACTTTTCTTCCTTTTCTTTTACTTGACTTATTTTTAAAATTCTTTTTCTTTTATTCCTTTTCCATTTAAACCATTAAAATTACAAAGTAAAATAAATTAAATTAATACATAAAAACGGGTGTACCTGCTAATACCCTTGAATAAATAAGAATACACGACATAAAAAGAAAATATATAAAATTCCAGACTTATACATAAATCAAGATGAGAATATAAATATTCATATATAAATTAAAGTTGGGATAAATAAGTATTATTTAACAAAAATTCTACATTTAAAATTTGAGAATAAAATGATAGTGTTACTTCACTTATAAACCCTTTATCAATTTCCATATACCACTCATTATTGAGAAGAAAATCACTTATAATTTTTTTTTATGTGTGCAACTATATTATACTCATCCTTTTTAGATAATGTTGTTGAAGTCGTTTCCAGAGATATATGCGTTACAGAGAATATATGTGGTATCAAACTAATACATTTATATTAATGAAAACTATTTTAACAGTATAATAGATTTTTACGGAACATATTTTGAATTGCATGAGATCGTAATATTTTTTTAAATTCAATCCATGATTAGTTGCTTTTGTTGAGGTAATTATTAAAAAATAAATAATAAAAGTATTAAAAAATAGACCTTGTTTAAATTAATAAGATAAAATAAGATTTTATTTATCTTTTTATCAAATTAAATATAATTTATATATAAATAATTAAATTAGAAATAGCAAATAAGTAAAATAAAATTAAGAAATATTGCAGAGAAGTAATCAAGTTTGATTAAAAAGTAAATAAAGAAAGATTAAATTAAGAAAAGAAATATAAAAGAAGATATTTAAAAAAGAAGATTTTTAAAAGAAGGACGACAAAAAATTTATCTATAAAGATCTTAATTAAGTATTAATTAAAAGTATTAAAGGTTAAACTTAACTGACCTTAATTATATCTTCAATAACAAGTTTAATTCGCATAAATAATCCCACACAGAGATAATGAAATCGAGCAAATAATATAAAAGCTCGTAGCATCTAGACAGAACTCAGAATCAAAAATCAAAGTTCAAACAAGAGTTTTAAATCGTGTGTTGATATATTCAAAAATCTAATTTACGTGGCTATCGTTAAAGTGAACACTTCGTTGAAACGAACTTTACGAGTATAAAAAGAGCGATCAGAATTTTAACCAGGAAAAGTGAAGTTATTAAAAAGTACGGATTAATCGACCTTATACTAATATATATTTGATTAATAAATATATCTTTATACATTTTTAAAATCTACTTGGAGTAAACGAATCTCGTTTCAAAATAAAATCATTTAATAGGATTAAGTTCTTTTAAAAGAAGTTTTTGTTGTACAAATTTTATACAGTTAATAAATATTTATAAAAGAATCCTCTTAGTTTTGATTTCCATTTCAAATTTTATAATCACCTAGATACGTCAACACTTTCTACAACACATTTTAAAGATTTTAACAATATTTTGGTATGTTATTAATTTATAATGTCACTTCAATTTCTTTTTTAAAGTTATAATGTTTGTTTCTTTCTTTTCGTTTAAGTTTTTGAGCTTTCATTACTTATTGTCTAATTTTATGTTTTTGTTTGTTAAAATACAATAGATTGAATTTTTTAAATAATATCGTTGTGATAACATAATTGTCTACAGGAATTTTCCTGGAACAATTCTATTTCAATCATTGGTTAACTATATATAAACCGCTGTACCACCATGTTTTATGTAAATATGTTCTTAACATATTTTTTATAGTTCTGTCACTATAAAATGTAAACAAAAATTATTAATCATTCAACTAAATGCTAATATTAAGAACATTTAGACAAGTCTCATTTGAATTTTTATTACAATCACATTTAGAGTCATTATGACTCAGAAGATCTTTCATCGTTTGTCATTCTTCTAATTGGTTTTCTTATTTCTCTTTTTAATCATGATTATTTGAACAATTTTTCTAAGTTATTTTTAAAAAATATTTAACATCTAAAAAATATTAATTAAAAAAAATTAATATTTACCATTTCACAATAAATCCCAAAATAATAAAAATGTCATCAAATTATTAAAAATACATTTAATTTAAATTTTACTAAAAATTATTAAACTAAAATTATTAAATTAAATTGTGAAATTAAAAATATGAACTTATAAAAGGATTATTTTAATTATGTTCGAATAGTCAATCACTTTAAATTTAAATAAAAAATACCAATTTCCATCTGGGTGGGAGAATCACCATTCTAAATTCAATATACAGTATCAATACACTCACACATTCACACAATTTAAAATATTCCTCACAGCTAGGGTACAATTTTATATTATTTTCTTAAAAGAATTACAAAGATAATCAAGTTTCTGATTTTTTATACTTTTCATCGTTATAAAAAATATAAATAAAAATTTTTTCTTCTATTTAATTTGTTTAATTAAATCAAAATAATTTATTGATTATATATTCTTTAAATGGTTCTTGGAAAACAATTTTTGGTCACATAAATTTCGACGCCGAAAACGCTATCTGAATACAAATACTCCCATTAATCTTGACACTGAGTTTCACGTAATCTGTGTGATAGTAACGAAAATATTTCATTTTTTATAAAGTTGTTTTCTATAAAAAATGTGTCCATAGTACAAAAAATTTTGTCTTTGAAACGTCCATAAAAATTAACCTTTAAAAGAGGTTTATTTAAAAAGAATGTTTGTTACTTCGGCCTTGAATTCATTATTTTGGTAAAGTTTTATGTTGTATCTTTGTAATTTTACAGCTAATTTTCGTACCATATTATTATATATTACTTTATCTTTCAACTGATAAATTTATACGATTCAATAAAAATTGAATTTTTATATAAATGTTGAAGCAATCCTAAATTTATTTTTGTAACTGGAAATGTTAAATTAATAATTTAATTTATATTTCTACAGAAAATTTTATTCAAATTATAATTTATAACATACTACAAAGATAAAGTCGAATCATTGGAAATCTGGAATCACTAGAATTCACTGGAGAAGTTAGGATGAAAAGCGATTAAAATTTAATATATTTATTTCATATAGTAAATGTAGTAATACATATTACATTTAATTAATTATTCAGATTATTAAAAATAATTATCATCATTTTATAAATTTTAAAGAAAAAAAAGTTTCGCGAGAATTTTGGATGAGGTCATTTTTGTTGATTTTTATGCCAAACAAAATGTTTCTTGACAATGAAAAAACAAATTAATTCGATTTTTGAGTGATATTTTGTTAGATTATTCGCGACCACAATCAATTATCGGTAGAAATCACTGTAATCAACAGTTAAATAAATGTAATTTGGTCTCATATTTTAGTAAAATTAATCACTGCATTGGAAAGTATGTATTGTTGTGTTATTTTCATAACCCATTAACTGGTTATTTTCATGTCTTGACCAAGCCATAAAATATTTCATGATGAAACAAATGTTAGTTTGTATGCAGCATTATTTGCTATGGGAACACCTAATCAATTGGCAAAATCTATCATTTTCAAAATTATGCAATCATAATTGTCATTATTGGTCATGATAATAATAATGTACAATGCCAGGTAAATTTATTTATTAGCTTCAAAATGAATTAAATATAAATAAATGAACATCTGTTATTGTGTTTTTATATCTCTTTCCTTGCGAAAGTAAAAAATTTATGTGCACATGAAAATTTGAAACATTTAAGCAAACGTTTCTGTAAAAAACATAAAATTTTATGGGGTCGACTATTAAGTTGTCCCCTACTGTACATAATTATAAACCTATATTTATATATACTTGCATGATCGTATGTCTAGTGATGGGCACCGAAGGTATGGCTTCCCAGACGGAACTGATCCAACAAGTACATATAAATTAGTAAATATATTTATTTCGAGATTAAAATCAGAATTCATGATACTAAATTTTATTTAATACAATTTTTAAATAAAATTGAAAGTTATGTGTTTTTTATAATTTTATCTTAAATTAAAATTTTTTCAACGGATTTACAAAGTTTTCGTTTGTCCAATATTTCCATTATTTTTTTAATATAATAATCAATTTTATTTATTTGTAACATAATTCTTGATTTTTGAAAACTTTAGTTAAAACCTTTGTAAAAACTTGATTTTAAACTTTGACAATTTATTCCTTTGATTTTCTTTTACGTTCAAACTTAGTTTTAATTGTTTATAAAATAACTAATTCTGGATTTGAAAACTTAACCTTAAAACTTAATTCTTGATTTTAAAAGTAGCTTTAATAATTAATTTTTGATTTTGTTAAAAAACGTAAATTTCATTATTTATTACAATTTTAGTAAAAAAATACTTGTTTTATTATTTTATCTTAGATTTAAATTTTGTACAATGTATTTCAATTAAATACTGGAGTTGAAATATTTTAGATGTTAAAATATTAAATATTCAAAAATTTCAAATTGACCAGAAATCCTAACAAAACAAAGAATGAATTATATGAACATTTGTTTTACACGTTAGAATGATCTGTTATTATAAATAAACTTTAATTTTTAATCATAAATAAATTTGAAAAAAATGTTAACATTATGACTATTAGTAATCACATACCGTCATAGAAGAAATAGATTTACCAATAAATATAAATGCCACAAATTCCATTGTACGGAATATTTTCATAAGATACTATTATATATAATTTAAAAATTACTTTCAATCAAACAAGTAAATTTTAACTTAAAATATTCTACCTTAAGTTTTACTTCCTAATATCAATTTGTTTTCAGAACCAGAATTGTCAAAACCAAGGCCAAATTCCCAGAAGTCAGACTAAACTATCCATAATGTTCTTTCTACCCAAGTTCCTCAATACCAAAATCTGTTTTGTACCATTGACTGAACATTATTTATTTATATTTTCCCATTCTGTTCCTAATATATTTCGCTTTAAGCTGCTATACTCAAGGGATTGATCAGTCTGATTAAGTACAACTTCTTTTGTTTCTATATAAGGTACAACGTTATTTGTAAATTATTTAAAAACATTAATATACATACATAATAAATAATACATATTTAGGTATTATAAAATTAAATGTATAAGTTAATAAAAAACTATATAGAATGAGATTTACAAAACTAACAATACTTTTGACATCAGTCTTCGTGCATTTACTGAAATAAGGATTTTAATTTATATATTATTTCAGTTATTACCTTTTTGATTAAAAAAAATTAATAATTTATATCAATTTTGATAATTTTAATACTTTCAATAAAAACAAATAAGTGACCTTAATTCTACCGAAATTTTAGATTAAATTAGTAAAGCAAATTTTATCAATAAAATTTAAACAAACATTTTGATGTAAAAATTTCTGATTCGGGCAAAAAATTCTTTTACTCCCTATATACCCGCTTGGTAAAATGTTTATGTTCTAATAGTAAGTGTTGTGTTCCTGTGTTCAAGCCACAACAACGCAAAATCATGAAGGACTCGAAATCTACAATTGATTTCGAATTAGCTTGGTTCTGAATTAGTTCGTTTAAAGGTACGTGAACACTAAATCTCGGTACAGTCAATTCCGGACACTTAATCCCGAAGACACTTGATCCAATGACATTTAAAAATAACAAAATATAACAAAAGTCTCCAATAAATATAATTATTAGTAAAACATTAAGTTGCATATGAACCATTACATGAAGAAACACAAGTACCTCAACACGATGACACCTTGAAACAGTAGCGTTCTTGTTTGTTGATGTTCTCCCTGATCCCATTCATGAAATTACAGGTTGCTGGGTGATGACATTGAAAGAGTAACTGAAGGCAATGAGGCCACCCTTTAACTGAGTTTGTCGTTCTCACAATTCTAGCAGTTGCAGCCTCGAGCTGATTCTACTGTTCAATTTTAAAGATTTATGAGCCAAAAGCTACATTACGACCCAGCAAGCGGCGACCGACTGGATTTATTTCATCTTCAATAAAGTTGAAAAATCACCGTTGGTGCAAGTGCAAAGGTTCCATCAGCTATGCAGGTCTTCAGGATTTAATTACCTCCAATAACCTCGGAATAAAGTGACATCGGGATAAAGTGTCTTCTGGATTAAATGTCTTCGGGATTAAGTGTCCGGAATTAATTGTACCAGGATTAAGTTTTCGTGGATTCTTTGTAAAGAGTTATGGAAGAGTTTCATGCCTTCTTCCTATTGTCTGGACAAGAGATCAGCAACTATGTTTTCGGGTCTACTGATGTAATGAATCTCTAAGTTTAATTCGGAGAAGAACTGTATCCAATAGCATTGTTCTTTCAATGTATCTTTCATAGAGTTCAAATTTAGTAGAGGTTTGTGATGGGTTATTTCTTGGAACTTGGAACTTTCAAGATAGTGTCTGAAATGTTTCACAGTCAGAACTATTGATAAAGTTATCTATCGATGGTAAAATATTTCTTTTCTGTACTCGTCTGTTTTCTGGAGAAGAGCGACACAGATTTTAGTTTTCAGTTGGATTTATTTGATTCGATACATAGATTGATTTGTAGTCATATTGGCTTGATATTTTTAACTTTAGCTAGGTCCTCGTTCATATTTGTCTTCTCAGACGAATTTTGTCATATTGTTCTTAGCTGTTAGCTCGTGTAGAGGAACCCATGTATCATATAGGTTTGGAATAAGTCACTGATTGAAGGTTAGAGCTCAGATTAATCTTTTGAGAGCTTTGTATGTTTTAGGGGGGAGAGGGCAGCTTGAGCATATAACGTGTTTTTTGTATCGGTTCGAAACCGGTTGGTGCTATCCTGAAGCCCAAAAATTCAATTTTGTGGCTATTACTGTGACATTTGCTTGAATTAAATTTCAATTTGGCGGCATGAAAATGTTTCAAATTTTCTTGGACTTTGTTTTAGTGATCTTATTGACTTTTTGAGAAAATGATGATTTGAATGTACATCAGAGAATATGATTCGCAATCAAGTAATAATGTATCCATTAGCCGTTGGAATGTTTGGGCGACATTTCTCAAATCAAAAGGCATGAAATTGTATTCAAACAGTTCAAAAGTATATTAACGGCGGACTTGTGTTTATTAATTTCTTCTTGAGAGAATTGGGGGTATGTCTTTTAGATGGCGATATAGGAAAAGATTTGACAATATGTGACTTGGTCCAAAATATCAGTTATCCCCGGTAATGAATTTCAAAATGGTCTGGTTTTTTTCTTGAGGAGTCTGTATTCACCACAAGAGCGAAAAGAACAATCTTTCTTTTCCACTATTACTAGAGGAGAAAAAAAATCACAGTTGCTTTCTCGGATTATTTCTTTCTGGCAAAGCTCGGTGCATCGTTTCCGGACATCATCCAGTCATCTGATGAATAATTGTAACAAAGGAATATATTCATTAATTTATAGACCGTGAATGTTAGAAACACTAAAAGAAATTTTAAAATTTATACTTTTGATTCAATACAAATTAATTATGATATCAATTAAATTAGCGTATCATTTAGTTTTTTTAAATGTTATAATTTCAAATAAGCAAAATACTAGAAATACTTTTTCAAAAACCAGACTGAAATCGTCATTGATTCTGGAATGGAAAATTGCGGAAGCTCTGATGATTGATAGACATTTTCATGGAAGGAATTCTTTAGGTTACTTTTGAAAATCAATATCTCATTTTAAATAAGATTCTATAATAGTTAGGACGGTGCCGATTTCTGTCGTAATTTCTGCAAGAATGTGATTTTTTGGGAGTCATGATTTTGGGTCCACAACTCAAAGGATTAGTCTTATGGAACCGATTGAAGAAGAAAGATTACCGACTAGTTAAAGAGTAAATTGTTTAGGTTTGGGATTATCTATTTAGTTAATAAACGTAATTAAAGACAACTAATCAAACACTTGTTTTGAAAAACTGTTTTTCATAAGTAAAATTTATTACAAATAATTTTTTTGTAATTTTAATTTATATGTATCGATATTTATATAAAAATTGATTTTTATTTATTTGACTCTTAGAAGAGTGACCACTTCAATAAGATAAGAATATTATTTGAAAATGTTATTAAGCTGTTCTTTTTCTGGACCAAGAGTCCATTATTTTCATAAAGAAATCATAAATTTTATAATTTAATATGCGATTTCCTATATTTATCACAATTAATTAATATTATTGTCATTTAAAAGAAAATCTATTTGAATTTTATTCTTTTTATATTGAAAGTTGACTTTTTATTCAGTCTGAAGACACATAAATGTCGCTTGGAGTCAATATAAAATATAAGCCAAATGAATATTTTTTCATCAGTGAATAATATCAAAAAAAATATTAATTGTGTTATTCGAATAGAAAATTTAAATTAAGTTTTTAATTTAAATAATAATAAATATTCTTGTTATACAATAGAATATAATATTCAAATCAAAAATTAATTAAGCTTAAAATTATTTTTTAAATATATCAAGACTTCAATTTCAAATATTAATTTTTTTTAATTATATGAACAATTTTAACTAAAAAAATAATATTTATGCGAAAAACAACAATTATGATATTAATTTAAAATTTTTGTTTCATTAAATATATTTGACACTGAAAAAAAAACGGTCAAACAAGGTCAAAGGTTATAAATATTTATAGTATCGAAATATATACAATTTTATTTGTCTTTGCTTCTGTCAGATAAAAAAAATTCAGATGCGTCATCAACAAGTGGAAAATTAATTTATTTAATATTTAAAATTTGTAAAATCTATCTATTTCTTCAACAATTTAACTTTTTTTAATTTTGTACTCAAGTATTGCCAAATCTTGAAACAAATATAATTCGGTAATAGGTTTTCTATGTTTTGCTAAATAATACCGGACTTAAAGAAGGAAAAAACTCTGCTTTCCTTGATGATATTGTGAGAAGTGGTTGCAACGTCTATATCCGAATTCATTTTTTAAACACCAAAATTTTATTCATATAACAATTCACATTTCTAAAACAAATTTTCCTGTTAATTTAATTTAATTATCT
>MQRK01076419.1:0-14053 GCA_001938485.1 Girardia tigrina
AAATAATAATAATAAATTTTTAATTTAATTTTTAAATAATAAATTTTTATATAATTTTTATAATTTTTTTTAAATAAATTATTTAAATAATTACTATATAAAAATCGGGTATAAATACCCGTACATAATCACATTAGGCACTCACAAAAATTTTTCTAGAGAAAAACTTACACAAAAAATTTAATAAAAGATACTCGAAGATTCTCCATTGTTAATTCTTTCCACTATGTATATTCGCCGATTTGAATTATTTAATAAAGGTTTCTAGATTTTGGTCGTTCGTTATTCATTTTAACAAGAAGTTAATTGATAAATTCTCTTGTGAGAATATTTTAGGAATCAAATTTAAAGAATCTCTTTCGAGATTGAATTTATTGACAATCCTCAAGAGAGGGAGATTTACTGATCCTCAAGCGAGGAATAACCGTTTAGATTATACAAATAGTTGGAAGAACCTTCTGAACTTAAATCCAAAGAAAGTGTCGCTACTATAAAACTCAAGAGAGTTAAATAAATAATTTTTATCAAATACCCAACAAATATTACACACATTTGATTGTATTTATTATATATATTGGTGGCCATAAATCGCTTTTCCGTAAGTCGCCATCAACATCTGCAGTTCGTGCAAGTTTGCAGTTGCATATACCACGCACAAGTTTACTGGGTAAAGCGACGTATGGCCACCCCTGTATAATTAATATTGTAAATTTTTCGATATTTAAATAAATTTTTTTAGAAAATCGTTCTGTTGTTCAATTTATTTATTAAGAGCATTAATTGAGTTTCCTTTACATTTATTATTATCACAATTTGAATTGTCACTACAACAATTCTCCGTAAAACTTGCGTAGCTCGTCATTGTTCTTGATTGATAATATTTAATAATATTCTTTAACGTCTTATTATTCAAACAAATTTAAAATACAATTTAATCATTACAAAAATAATTTATACTTTAAATTATAATTTAATTATTACAAAAAATATTTATAATTGAAATTTTAAATAATTTTTATTTATTTTAAGAAATTATTATTAAAATATTATTTATGAAATATAAGTTTAATTTTAAAGTTGTCCTTTCAACCAAGAAATGGCATTTCTCAGGGTTTATTCTTAGACCAGATTCCTTTATTTTACTAAATACATGTTCAATTCGTTTGTGGTGTTCCTTTTTATCTTTGGCAAAAATTAAAATATCGTCAAAATATATAACTGCATCTTTCCAGTTCAATTCGCCCAAAACTTTAACCATTAGTTTTTGGAACGTTGCTGGTGCCGTCGCAATTTCCGAACGGCATTCTCTTGAACAGTATTGACCATTCTTTGTTGAAAATGCTGTTTTGATTTTTGATTCATCTTCCAGCTGTACTTGATGGTATGCTCTTCCTAAATCTATCGTGCTAAAGTACTTTGCTCATTTAGTGTGTTCAGCATCTCTTCTACATTTGGCATTTGAAAAGTAGGTCTGACAGTGATTTTGTTTAATTGTCGAAAATCTACGCACACTCTTATGTCCTGTTTCTTCTTTTTCCAAACACATACCAGGGGGAAAATCCACGGGGAACTGCACTTTTCGATAATATCGTTTTCTTCATAATTTCTAATGATATCGAATAATTTTTCTTCGAAATGTTTCGGCTGTCGATACGGTTTCACTAATACCGGTTCTCCATGCGTTTCGATTTTATGTTTTGACAGTAAGGTTTTTCCAATATCCCATTTGGCGGCCATCAATATTGATTTATATTCTGTTAAAAGTTCCATTAATTGGTCGTCAATTTTTTTCGTACAGCTCTTTAATTCTTTTTAGTCTATCCTCATCAGATGGGTTGTCTCGTATCACTAATACATTTTCTGTGTGAGGTGTTTCTTTCTTCAACTTTATTCCAAATTTGTCCAAAAAATCTACGCCTCCTATCATTTCCTATCATCTTTGACTACAAAAAAATCAATCGTTTTTTCTATCCTTTCAATTATCACTTTAAGTTGCACAATTCCATAGTTTATAAGTTCTGAATCATTTCCACAGTGTATACGTCTTTTTGTTTCTTTGATTTTGATATCCTTCCTATCTTTGATAATCTCTGCTTTAATAACATTGACTCGAGCCCCTGTGTCCAACAGGCACTGTACACTTTTATTCTTTATGCGAAACTCTATACTTGGTCGTCCTTTCAATTCTTTATAATTTATGTTAAACATTGGTATTCTCAATACATCTGCCTTTTGTTTTCTTTTTTTTCTCTTTTTCGGTTTTCATATTATCACTTTTTCCATCATTTCCATCATGTTCACCATTTAGTATACAAATGTTCAGAGGAATATTTTTAAATACATCATCAAACATACAATCACATACACATTTATACACAATCAATCATACATCTACATTTACTTCCTATTGTAGCACACTGATCACTTCTCCCTGTGATCGTGCGTCCTCGTTTACCTGCTCGTCTCTGAATTTCCTATTATTCGTGAAGTAAACTCTTCTTGTAACATCTTCCCTTCTATCTGTTCTTTCCTACATTCTGTCATTTAATCATTACAAAATTTTAATCATTACAATTTAATCGTTACAAATTTAATCATTACAAAAATAATTTATACTTTAAATTATAATTTAATTATTACAAAAATTATTTATAATTAAAATTTAAAATAATTTTTATTTATTTTAAGAAATTATTATTAAATATTATTTATGAAATATTAATTTAATTTTAAAATGATTATTTAACTTTTAATAATTGATTAAACAACTCGACGTTTTAAAATATTTAAGATATCAATCTTCCATCTGGGTGGGAGAATCACAATCCTAAAACAACATAAGAAACAACACACAATAAAAACCATTCAAAAATATTCCTCACAAATAAAAATCTATACATAATTATTAAAATTAAAATATCTTTCAACCCGTAATCACTTCAAATAAAGTTTAAATTTAAATTCTAAAATAAAGACCGACTTTTCTAGGAAAACCACCTAGAAAAGTGAACGAGTAAAGAAATTATTTTGTTGAGCTTTCGAAAAATTTTATATCTTTAAACGGAAACCCAACAGCAAATAATTAGATTAGAAGTGAGGTGCTGGCTCCTGGACCGAGAGATAGTGGCCAGCATCTTTTTACCGTGCGGGAAGTTGCCGGGAAAGGAAGTCGAACAATCGCCTGAATGGGCGCACGAATCTGTCGGGCCTGATGGCCATCAGTTACAGCGTCGATAAAAGTCGAATTCTAGTGTAGTCTCCCCGGCTATATTGCAGTCGGTACCTCTCGAAATGCAGTTAGTATGACCGAGTTAGTATCACAACATTAATATAATCGAATTAGGTTCCGCTTTTGTAAAAACTATCAAAAGATTTGTAGTGACCCCCAAAATTAACTTATTTAAATATTTACGAAAATATTTTTTTATATATTAAAAACCTTATATATTTATTTATAATTAATTATTTTAGATAAAAAATCATTAAAAAATAATCCTACTTGTTAAAAGTAAATCTTACAATATTGACTGACAAACGATTGTTTTTATTCATTCCGAAATAAATCACATTTTGCGTTTTTTTGAAAAATTTAAATTCATCAATTAATGTTTTAATAAATCTTCACAAATAGCATCTAACGAACCAATCACTTTAAATTGTCCAGATTTAATTCTACAAAACGCCTTTAAACGACATCTGGTCTCTCTGCGATAGCCTTTGACCCTTTAGATGAACCCAAAATTATAATTTAAATAAGAAAAAAATTAATTAAAGTAAATTAATTAAATTGAATAAAAAAAGTTAAATTAAATAGTATATATATATAAGTATATATAGGAGATTATCACGTTCATATGGTTTAGTGATGATCGAAATTAATTTGAATTTTCGCCACTGTCATCCAATACTTAATTTCGACAATATTATCTCAAACAAATTCTCGGATTGCAATAAGTACGATTCGCACTCTTTCACAAATTTATTATCGTCACCTGGATAAAGTTCAAATTGTTAATTCTCGAATTCAAATCAAATAGAACAATTAATTGATTTAACATTTTCGGTGTTTTGGTTTTATATTTGAAATTTTTGTTTTTCAAATTTTATCTATTTAAACAAAGGTTCATTTGTTTATAATTTGTGATTGGAATTTTTATTTTCATTTTAAATTGATCAATCACATATTTTGAAGTGTGTGTACAGACAGTGTATGTGTTGTTGACCAATTAGAGAGAAAATGAAAAATGTCATAGTGTATGCGTGTGTGTATGTTGTGTGCGTGTTGAGCCGATAAATTGTAATTAATCACAATTTTTGCAATCGGTTTCTGTGATTAAATAAAAATTATGCAATTAACATTTTGCAGTGTTTTGAAATAAAAATAACAAATTTAATGAAGTGTTAATAAACAATGTTTTCTGTTGAAAGAAGTAATGTTTTGGTCGTTGGAGCGGGCGGTATCGGATATGAATTGCAAAAGAATCTCGTAATGTGGTGCTCCAGTCATCATTGTGCTTGATTTAGACAGAGTCAATGTAAGTAATTTAAACAGACAGTTTTGTTTCGAAAAGAGCGTGTAGGCAAATCTAAAGCTTTGACTGCAAAAAAAGTGTCTTAAAATTTAAACCCGGTGTGAATATCGAGGCGAAACACGACGATTTTAACTCGACTGTTTTGAGCCGTGTATTCAAACGAGACTCGTTACAAGCGTACTTCAGTCACGATAACTACTTCATAAATCGACCGATTAAAATGAAAAATATTATTAATTTTAAAAGTGACGATAATAAAAATAATAATTCCAGTAAATCGAGAGATAATAAGAGATCATTTCAATCTGTTTCTAATGATAACACGCACAATCAGACTCAAAAGGTCATAGATTTCAGCAACAAAATCGATATGGGCGTACAAATATTCAGTTTGAAATTGAGTACAGTTCATCAAGTTTCGATTTTGTTGAATAGAAAAGTCAATGGAATTAATTTTGAGGTAGTCGGCCAAATCAAGAATATCGAAAGAAATTCTCCAACGGGAATCGTACATTTCGATATTAAAGACGGCCACTTTGTCCAGAAATCGATTTTCTGCAATGTGGACGAGATCGATGTCGATTTAAATGGGAATATCATTTATCGATTTGTCGAACTGTTTAATTCGACCGTGAAATTGTTTCAATGTTTAAAGATTTCAAT
Source organism: Girardia tigrina (assembly GCA_001938485.1). Taxonomy (NCBI): domain Eukaryota; kingdom Metazoa; phylum Platyhelminthes; order Tricladida; family Dugesiidae; genus Girardia; species Girardia tigrina. Next base: position 5,196 of record MQRK01076419.1, read on the forward strand.
AATAACCGATGAACAATTTAAAATCATTAAGTTATTTGAAGTTCAGTCGGAGAAATGTTATGACGTATTGGTTTCTGACTTCGTGTCTGTGCAAGGGAAAATTGTCCAGGAAGTTGATCAGTTACCGCCAGTTAAGGACTGCAATGTCTGTTGTAATAAATTTTCTCTCGTACTCATCTGTCGTGATCCCAAAACTATCGATATTAAAACTTTGAAAAGCGATATTTTGGAGAATGAATTAAAAATGATGGCACCAAACGTGTGTCTGCAAAATAAATCGAATGTCAAATCCACGATTGATAATTAGAGTGACAAACATCGGGTTAAAGGTGATAGTTGTCATAGACTAGATACAAATCGATCATTCATGCGATTCTGTGATGACATATCGACGGAACTACAGACGGGACAGCGTACTTATGATAATCAGGTCAATGAAGGAGGTCTGGGATGCGATTTGAAGTTGGATTCTAACAGTGCTGCTACTATGCCTGTCACTATGGATATGATTGCCAATGACAATCCACATGAAGGCTGTGTTGGAAGGAATGGTAAGATAGGATCAAGAAATGTCAGCTTTGGTAGGACAAGTAGCGGTGTTACTGAGTCTCAATGAACGGACATAGAATCGGGGAATGAAACTCCATCAGGTGTAAAAATATCATGTAACTCGTGCCACAAGACGCGCTTCTTGCAAGACATCATTGCCATCAGTTTGGATTTGTGATATGGCAAAAAATGATAAATTTATTTGTAAAATAGTACAGGAGAATATCAAAGAGGAGTTCGTGAGTTACAAACTGTAATCAATCGTATGGACACGTACTTCGGGATTTTGTTGGTGGTCAGCTATTATTGATATAGATCCAAATACTAAAGAATTTTATTCCTGTCATAAAAAATCTGAAGATGTTAGTCATCATCATGTCACATTTTTCGATGAAGACGTTAGTAGATCATGGKTTCATAATAAAGACATCAAATTCTTCCGAAGTAAAAAAGATATGGATTCTTTGAAGTTTGCCGAAGAATGTCTCAAATTATCGTTACAAGAATGTCTTGATAAATACAGTTCTCCAATCAAAGTCCTATTTCAAAATTCAAATGTCAATTATCAATTTTTGTTCCGAACAAAGGATATCGGACACATGAAGTCAATCACTGCAGCTAATGCCGATCGAGCCATGAATCCCGATATGACGATTGAACCTCTCGGGTCGAAAGTTGGTAAAGAAACCAAAAAGCCCTCTGCTGAGATACAACAACATCTCGAAAATCGATTCCAAGTATCAATTAGAATCGATCATTCTGATATAATTATATCCCGAAAACAATCGAAATTAATTCATTGTCAAGAAAAAGTCGATTATTTCAATGAATCTAACTGTCATTTCATATTTTCTCTAAATAAATATTCAAAAGAAGCTCTGATTATAAATAGTGTTCGATATTTCTTTGAGACGAACTGCAATGTTCTGGTGATAATTGATGGCGATATTCTTAATATTTACGGCAGTGTGAACTATACTTCTCGTGTCGATGACTTCTTTTTCTGTTGAGGTAATAAAATAAAATTATTTTAAAAGTATGAATTGTTTAATTAATAGATAAAATAAGACATTATTTATCTATTTACCATAATAAATATGAATTATATATGAATAATAGAAATAAAATTTAGGGAAAATGTAAATAATTAAATTAAGTTCATGACATTATATTAGAAAGGAAAATAAAACTTTAATTTAATAAATACGATCAAATTAAAAAGATAGAAAAAGTATAAAAAGAAAATTATTTTACGTAAAAAGAGAGCCCTTAATTATATTTAGAGTATATATGAAGAGTTGAGAGAAATTAAATTTAAAAGAAGATTGTAAAAGAAAAGAAGGGAAGCACCTTAATTATTTGAAATCAAAGAAAAAGAACCTCAAAAGAACAAGATAAACTAAGAAAAAGAAAGATAAAATTAATTAAAAAGTACAAATCCTAATTAACTAAGAAAGACAGCTGATTTATTTTTAAAAATTGAAGAGGTCGACAGCTGATTTTGAAAGACTGGAGTGTTTTTGAAAAAGAGAATAGGAATACTGAAGTGTCAAGAAAAAACACCTGTCATTTTATATAAAAAGAGCTGTATTAGGAAGTTGAAAAAACAAAAAAACTAAGAACTAAAAATTAAAAACCAGAAAAGGTACATATAATTTATATATTACTCATATTTTCTATATACCTCTATTAAAATCACCCGAGAAAGAGAATACTCTTCTCGACATTATCGCAATCTATAAAATCATAACATAAGGTTAAGTTATTTTTAAAATTACCTTGAATTCAACCTGTGTAATATTGTATTTAATAAATAAATATTTTTATAAAAAGAAATCTTCGTTTTGTTTTCGTTTTTATAATTGCTTTTACAATCACCCTTATATACCCCAACATTTCCATTATAACCGAATAGTCGATAAAAATATCAATTGTAATTTTACAGAGGAGAAAGAGTTGAATTTGAGGCGGCTGTGTCATGATCTCGGAATATCTATTGACTGGAGACATTTGTGTTCTGTGGTTAGCAAGGTGTTCATCTATTAGGTATTAAAGGACCGCACCAAGTTGACGACTACTATACCGATACCAACGGCAAATAATGAAACAGATGACAATCAATGCACCAATGACGGCACGTTAACTGACCAAGAGATGCTGGCTCTCCATTTTTCTGTGGCTACTTCTCTCCAATCTGACCGGTGAATCATATACCATTTTCGGTTGTAATAATGAAATCGAATTCATGGTTTACGATTATGATGATAACATTGGACCAGGTGGCGGCCCTGATACCTATGTCAAAACGTCACACATTAACGGTAGATTAATTTTCTTAACAAAGTGTTCTCGAGGTTTCATCGGGCAGATCAACTACCCCCCAAATATTAATATTCAATATACAGCTATCCGAATAATATGTGATTAATAGATTAGTTAAATTTACTAAATCGATGGAAAATGAAGTTGTAGAATCACTAATATCTATTAACTGTAAGATCAGTAATGAAATTCTGAATAAGTTCTTAGACGATCTTAACATGTCCTATGATTATTTTTTTATTAATAGCATTATGTCATCTACTATTCTGGATGACTACACTACGTACTTAGAAACGTATCTTGACTTTTAAACGCTTTTTATCAAAACTATCCATTTCCACAATACTGTGGCAAAGTGCTAAACAGTTGTATGCATGTGCAAATGAAAAGTTATGTTATTATACAAAACTACCGTCATGGCGGTGTGGATTAACATTAATGATTTTTGGAGAAGTAGGAAATTTTGTTGATCTCATACTAGCACCAATGTCAATGGTAGCTCCACTGTGAACATATGGTTTAAAATTTAAATTTTTTTATTAGTATTTTTAAGTGTATAATAGTATTTATAAAAATGAATAATAGTGATTATAATTTGAATAGAGGTGTTCATAATTTGAATAAAAGTATTTATGACTTGAATAAAGGTGTTTATGTGAGTGAATAAACCTGTAAATAAAACACTATTTCATTGAATAAAAATTACCATTAAAATAGTTTCATTAATGAATTATTTTCGACAAAAAATTAACATAAAAAAATTAACAAAAAACATTAAAAATTTAAATAGAAATTCTAATTGAATCTTGAAACAATAATTTAATATTTTTTTTAAAAAGTACTCTAAAAGTTGTCGGATTTTTTCAAACACAAAGATATGATACACGTGTAAAATAATTTTCTAAATTCTTTTTTAAACTTGACATTGAAACCTAAGATTGTTTTCATTTGATGTTGAAACAATTATTTTAGTGCAACGATAATATATATTTACACGTCCATATTCCCAATTTATGCTATTAGCAGTTCAATTGTAGCATAATATACATCCTTGTATCTAGCTGTTCCTTCTAAAGAATTTCAGAAAATCAAAAGCCGCCTTTGTGTTTTTAATATATACCCAAATCCATCATTGTCAGGCTAATTTTATTAAGAATAAGACAAATATTATAAAAAAATAAATATTTTATACTTTAAATTTTACATATAACGTTTAAAATTTGAAAAGAACAAACGTCATTCAGTTATTATAAAAATTATTTCAAAGAAATATTTGTTTAAATAATACTAACTTCTGACAGCAATTTTTCAAAAACATGAAATCGAGTATAAATTCAATTAAAAACATTTTACAAGCATTAGAATCATCGAAGTTGTTAATCATATTCGATAATTACGTAAATTCAGCGATTTATCTCTTTAACTCCATCTTATCGAATTATTCGCGAATTCCCAATCGTCATAATATTCGAATATCTGAACATTCCAATGCGACAAACGACACAAATAACACAGAAATTATCGATTTCGATAATTTCTCCAATAGAAATTTTTCGTCCGATAGAAAAACAAATGTGTTTATCGATGATATCAATTACGTTTTGTTGAAAACATCGATTGAAATTGTCGTAACGAAACTCCAGCGATTGTCGCAATCACCGAATATCGCGATGATTTGTGTGCTCGTCCATGAAGACTGTTGCTCCGAGAGAGATCTTGCTCTCTTCAATCGATACGCCACTTCCAGTGTCACTGTCAAACACATCGAATGTCAATCGAATGTGCAAATTTGCTTCAATTGTGAATTTACCGTTCGTAAATCTCTCTCGGACAATATTGACCGAGGATCGATTGATGTCACGCTGGATGGAGGTCAGAGAATATTGTCGGTGAATGAGAATGAGAATAGGAAAGACGCGTGTTTGAATGAGAACGAGAGTAATGCGATTCATCAACCGATGTCGAGCTTTAATACGGGAATCAAACCGAATGAGATGGACGCGAAGAACAATTTAGTGATGCCGTATTTGAAAAGTGAGAAGGAACAAATGATAGCGTTGTCGGGAGGCGGGAATATTAGTTATTGTCCTGATGAATACGATGACGAGGATGAGGAGGATCCGGATGATGACCTGGACTTTTGATGTGGAAATATATCGACTTGCTTTTTTGAATATTTGAGTTTTTTATTTGTTTTTCGTAAAATATATTATGGTTTAATTCTATCGCAATTATTTCTATGATTGATAATGAAAGAAAACTTCAGTACTAAAATGGTCGATAAATATGTTTCTCCTTTTTTCTGTTAATCATTATAAATAATAAACCCAAGAGAGAAGAAAAAATAATGTTCGTTATAAGTTAGAATGTGAAAAATTGTTTTTGGAAATAACTTAGCTGTAAATCTCTATCGGACAATATTGATCGAGGAATGATTATTGTTACACTGGACGGAGGGCAGAGAATATTGTCGGTGAATGAGAATGAGAGTAATACGATTCATCAGCCGATGACGAGTTTTAATACAGGAATCAAACCGAATGAGATCGACGCGAAGAGCAGTTTATTGGTGTCATATGTGAAGGGTGAATAGAAACAAATGATAGCATTGTCGGTAGGTGGAATAATATAAAACAGAAAACTCATACCTTAAATTAGAAGACAACCTTTTTTTATAGTGAAACCAATTTTTTGAAAAATTATTTAAAGTACAGATTTTTAAATAGATTATTTTTATATTAAAATTGTAAATAATAAGGGGATAATATTTACATTCGTTTGCGTTATTTGAAATAAATGTTATTTTATTATTTATATTACAAAACAAATATTATATCATTTATAAAAATAAATGAATAAGAAAAAAGTTAAGAAAATCAAAGAAAATGATTAAGAAATAAAAATATAAGACCAAATCGATGCCAGTAAAAAATATAATTTTAAAAATAAGAAAACAAAGTTTTATTACGACAAGACATACCCAAAGAGAAATTAAAAGAGGCTAAATCATCGATAAGTAAAAGAAAAGAAAGTTAACAGAAGTAAAATTATCGATTATCAAAAGGATAATTAAAAGAGACGAAGTATCAGTTACAAAGATCAGTGGAACTTCAGAGTTTTGTATCACATTATAATCAGCCGAAAGAAAAAAAAATCAGAGAGGTTTATTCCTAATAAGAAAGGAAACGTAAAATTTCTCATTTTGTACCAATTTTAACATAATTTTACTTTTATGTATTTTTACAAACTATTTTCTAAGTTGTCTAGTGGTGGGGGCTTGCGTCCCCTCTAAATCCACCCCTGTCCTGGGAGCATATTTTTTAAAATGTTTTTATTGGTATTTATTTAATTTAATAGTAGTATTTATAAAAATTAAAAGAAGTATTAATTATTTTAAGAGGTGCTTATAATAAAATTTTTTATTATAATTGTGAGGATTGCTTGTGAATGATGTATTATATGATGAAATGTATGGTGTTGAGTATGTTGTCTCCCTCAAAAATAATTGCCAACCGTTAACTAATTAAAATTAAATTACAAAAACAAATTCGATTATAATTATCAAAAATCGAATTAATTTAGAAAAATATTAAATTACATAATTTGTTTAAATAAATTATTTAAAGAAATTGGTTTGGCAGTTATTTTAAATTTGAATGAAATATAGAATGAAATTTTTTTGTATTGAATAAATCCTTTGGAAATGGTATTTCGTCTTCTCCTAATAATAATAATATTTTTCTTATAATATTACAAATAAAATAAAACGAAGAAAAATCTGACCAAGATTTCAACAAATTCATGATCTTGCAAACAAAATTAGAGAGGTTTATTCCTAATATATATTATTTACTAAAATCACCAATAATTATTTATAAAACTTTTTGTTTATTATATTAATTAACTATTTGTTCTTTTCAATTTTCAAACTCGAATTGTCCACGAAGGTAATCTTCGCAACTGGATACCGCCTTCCAACATATGCTTCGTAGACGAGCACCCAACTCTTTCCTTTGTTTTACAACAGCCTGAAAATTGTTTTGTAACACGACATTTAGTACCGACTCGAAGTCTGTCATCCAGTGGAATAGCATGAGGAAAGTGGGGGCGGTCCGCCCCAGGCGGCACGACTGTTGGAAGTGGCATTTGTGAATGGAAAAATATTACACATAAAATAAAACGAGGAAAAATCGGACCATAAATGCTGACCATAAACGAATGTTAAAATGATGCTTAATTTAATGAAAACTGCCAATGGGTTGTTCTCTTTTTTCTCTTTCTTTTCCGCATCTACACATCGCTTAGAGGTCTTGATTCATGAGACTGGTCTAAGTATCAAGCGGGTTGTAGAAACTAGATGAAGCACTCTAGCAGATACTGTAGATGTGTTGTTGAACAAATTATTACTGAAGAAGTTCACCAAAGAAGGCAAAATGTGATGATAATGCATCGTTAATTCTATCATAAGTACTGTCATTTCCTTTTCTGTTGCTTCTGCGTCTTTGGAACTCTGTTTTAACAGAATTCAATGATGCCCAAAAGTATCTTCAAACAAAAGTCTGGATCTGCATCAAAGTTCTATGAAACTCATAGCACTGAGAGATTACATTTTTAAGAATAGAGAAAAGATGGGTGACACTGCAATGGACGAATATAAGATGTTCTGTATTGAAATGGGGATAAGCATGGAACGTCGAATTCGCCAAAAGAAAAGAATGTATGGCAAGGGATTGACTGATAATGTAGCTATTAAGAACACCAACATGGGTTTTCGAACTTTTATTTTCAATACAATCAGAATTGTCTTTTGGACAACTCTCAGCAAAACTCTCGTAATTCGACATCGTTCTAAATTGATAACTTTTAGTTAATGTTTGTTAATAAACAATTATTCGAACAAATTTTTCATTATTTTCAGATTTTATTTTTAAAGTTCAAATTTTGTAATTTTAGTATTAATTTTATTTAAAAATTATTTTATGTAAAGAAGGACATTTATTTAATTCAAAACTTAGTTAAAACTATTTATTTTATTTAAATTTTAATATGAAAATTTGAAACGATTTAATATTTTTAATGTTTTTAAATATCTTATGCTGTACTTTAAAATGTAAATTATACTCGAATAATTATCTATCGTGAACATCTAAAATATCAATTCTCCATCTGAGTGGGAGAAACACATTTCCAAATACTAAACTCAACATACAAAATTCAACAAACCAATTTCAACATACCAAATTTAAAATATCCCTCACATCCCCCTCGATCTAAATGGCTTTATCCATTCCACATTTCTGATCAATATTCTACCATCATCTAATTGTATCTCGTAACTTCTTTCATGTCGTCGGTTCTTTATTGTGGCTGAGGCCATATATCGATCTTCATCCTTCGTTACGTTTTCTTCTTTATAAGCACTTTATCTCTAATTTGGAATACTCGTTTCGTCTGTGTCGTGGTTTTAATCATTTCCTTCTCGACATGTCTTTTTCCATCGGTGTTTTTCCACTAATGTCTTAGTTTTCTACCAAAAATTATTTCTGCTGGAGATATCCCTGTGGTTGCCTGAATAGTGCTATTTAGCATAAACTCTATTTCTGACAGGGTTTCCGTCCAATCTTTTGTGGACCTCGTTTTTCATCCGTATATTCATGGCATCCCTAATTGTTCTGAATTGTCTCTCAACAATCCCATTGGTATTGTGGTGGTAAGGACTGGAATATACTATCTCAGCTTTAAATTTATTTGCTGTTTCTTTAAAAAGGGATGATTCGAATGTTTTTCCTCTATCGACATGGATTTCTTTTGGTGGTCCGTATTTCCAAATCCATTTGTCTAGTAATACCTTTCGCACGGTTTTCTCATCTTGATGAGCTACTGAGTTCAAACCGATGTATCTGCTAAATTGATCGATTATCGCTAGTATGTATTGACATCCATTAATATTTCTTTTAAAAGGTCCGCAGAAATCCATATATATTTTT
>MQRK01076455.1:0-12458 GCA_001938485.1 Girardia tigrina
TATGTTATATTTTAACGAATAAATATTTTGATGAATTTTATTTTCTGAAAACATCAAACAAATGTTTTTTTCTTGACCTTTTGTATTCATCGTAATGACAATTGTTCCATCTTTTATTTTGGACATTTTCTGGGTGCTCTTGAGGTGGCATAACGTTGACGTCCATGAACTCAGTGACCCAATGTAACCTTTCTCAACAAAAATTTACAATCTCAGTTTAAATACGGTCAATGGTTTTTTGTCCTGAAAATAGTTTCCTTGCTCATATTAGTAAGCAGTTACAAAAATGGAATAAATTCATAAATCCTTTGTATGCATAACTATTATGATTTTTTTATTTTACGGCTGAATTTAAAAATTTAAAACTAGGAATCCATAAAATAGTCTAATACCAAAATCATTTTTAAATTTAAGAAATGACAACTAAAACCCTTTTTTGAAGATCAATTGAAAACGAAGAAATTTTAACGAATAGAACATTCTTTCCAGCTATACTATGGATTCCAAGTATAAAGTCGAAAGATTAAGCCTTTCGACTATCCCGTCCATGGCGGTCTAAGCCAGTGTTTCTCAACTGATTAATATTTTAGTCCCAGATTAATATTTTTTAATTTTTTTAATTGTATACGAAATTTAGTATTCAACTATAATTGTATATTACTTTATTTAAAAATATTTTATTATTTATAAAAAAATACGTATAACATAAAGATAAAATATAATTAGAATATTATAAATAAATAATATGAATTATACTCATAAAATGAACATTGAATAAAAATACATTATACAAGAATAAATAAACTGACATAATTTAACATTAATAATCCCTTCCGATCTTCGAAGTTAAGCACCCAACACCCGCGTTAGTACTTATTTGGATGACATATAGAGAATACTCGGGGCCATCGAATATTCAGGTCAGGCAATATGCCTGCAACACGTACTATGTAAACATGTACTACCTGTCCACTGGTCGGATGATTGACGACTAAACCGGCACCCTCACCCAGAGCAACCTGGGTGAAGAGGGTGCGTGGACACCCAACAAGATGAAAAACATAACCTGGCAAAGGACAGATGAGCTTTAAAACAAAGCGTTTACAAAAACGTTTGCTCTGTTTGGGTCCCTCACGAACTTTCTGCTGCTAATAAACAACAATGCATTAACACTGCAAAGCATATACGCCATGTAATTTCATAGATTGGTGATGAAGCATATTCCAACATAACGATCGAGGATGAGACATGGTAGAGGAAAGAAGTAAGAGCACAAAGTTTGGATTCCTTCTAATGCTGTTCCACCAAAAGTGATAAAGCCATCGCCAATGACTGATAAAAAATCTCTTGTTTTCGTAACTTTGACCTGCAACAAACGTTTTAATGTAAAAGCACTGCCATATAGTATCAAGATTGATTCCGAGGCGTGTGTGAACTTTGTTCATGACACCGGTGAAAAATGGCGGAAACTTAGATCTAACAGCATCAAGCTAAAGGAACTTAAGTGGTGGCATGATAATGCAAGACCTCATTCTAGCATAGAAACAACTTTTTTTGAAAGAAGAAAAATTGAAAAAAATTATCAATCGCCATATAGTCAAGATTTTAATCTGTGTGACAAATTCTTGTTTTCAAAATGAAGAAACAACTTTTTTTTGAAAGAATAAAAATGGAAAAAATTTATCAATCGCCCTATAGTCCAGATTTTAATCTGTGTGACAAATTCTTGTTTTCAAAATGAAGAAAAGTTTTAAAAATCATGTTTTCAAATCACATGAAGAGATTGAAAAAACTTGTAAATTCTTTTTTAATTCTTTATCAACAGAAACATTAAAAAATTAACTAGATAAACTTTTTAACTATTGTCAGTTGGTTATTGACAACAATGGTGAATGTGTTGTTGCTTAAGAAATTTTTAAAATATTTGTTTTAAATAAATTTTTAAATTCGCTGCATCTAATTTTTTTGTTGGTTAATAATATTATTTTTTTGGTAAGTTTTAAATTTTATGCTTTGAAATTTTAACACAGTATTTATGACAGTCTGAATAATATTCAGTCCAAATTTGGTTAAATTTGGTAAAATATTAGTTGTTTTTAAAGGCCATCTAAGAACTTTTGGGACAGCCTAAGCTGGGATAGAAAGCAAACTAAGGGAAAAAAATGAAAAAAAATATATACAAAACTTCAAATTGAAATATCAGTTCATGACTTTATCAGTTCATGTATTTATTTATTTAAATGTTTTTTGAAAGAATTTAGAATTTCTCAAAGGAAATTCAGAACAAAAGAATTTCACAAAGAAATGTAAATGCCAAATAAAAGAGAATAAAACAGGATAATTATTAGTAATTATAATCCTCAAAAATCCAGGAGACTCGCGGCAAATCCGGACCTTATAATCATTTCATCCGTAAAATATGTTTTTTCAATAATTTTAATAATTAATTCATATACATATATATATTATTAAAAAATAATTAATAAAATATTCCAATTATTTCTGCCAAATTTAACTGATAAAAATCTGACTTGTGTTTTCCCGTTGAAATGATAAAAATCTTTTTTGACATTAAATTTAGAAATTTTCTTTTAATTTTTTTTATTTTTCAATTTGTTGTCAAATTGTAAAAAGAAACTGAAAACGTTTAATGTTTTGCAGAGAAATTCATAATTAATGTTAGAAATAAAAATTATCGTAATCCAAATTTTCTATAAATTTTATTTGTTGGATCTCAACATTTTGAGCCAAATGAGAAATACCAAAAATATTATTAAAAAACTTTATAATAATATGTTGCAATGTATTTTTTCTGCTCTTTTCAATTTCTTTTAAAAGATCTTCGACAGTTAATCATACTTGAGAATAACCAACCTTTTAATCAAAAATTGTTGGTTTCGTCATTAAGAAAAGAAGATTAATAAATGTATTATTACAAAAATATTTTCGATACTCATCAAAAGTTTTTAAAAAGCTCTTTGAATAGAATATTAAAACAGCTTTTCACATGTTGACGTACACTTGCGTCTATAGCCGTCAAAGCGAAGTTTACAATGTAGTATGTCGGCAATAGCCGTCGAAAACGAAACGAAAATTATCAAGAAAAAACATTTTCAGCGTTTTAAACAATTTTATAATCAGTGGATTATAATTGTTTCGTTTTGAAGATAAAATATAAAACTAAGAATTTCTAAAGTATATTCAAATCTTATCAAATTCAAAATATTTGTGTTAATAAATCTCCAATTCCTTTGATTTGATGTACCAATTGATCAATTTTCACGTAATGAGTGTAATGTCACATACGCTGGAGAGAATTCCCTTTCTCACAAATGGATCCAGAAACATTATTTGGGTAAATTTAATTTGGAAATTTGACACCTAACTTTCATACAGCTCGAAATCAACATTGTTGGAAAATATAAATTAATCGACTAATCAAAAAAAATATAATTTAAGTCATACAATCACCACGATGCGTAAGTATTTCGACAACGTTACATCTAATGTCAATGAAATTGAATATTTATATGAAAATATAAAAATACTTTTTAGGACACAAAATTGGAAATGAAACTTTAAGTGTAAATTTGCCAAAGTTCCATAATTATAATAAAAGACAATAATTCGAAGATATTCGCTGTTTACACCATGGCTAAACAAGCTTTTGGAGTTAAAAGCGCATTGGGGATATCAAAAAGTATGAGGAACACAAGAATATTGGAACATGTTACAGGTCACTACCGCCGAACGTCGCCAATATAATAAATGTTTAACAAAACGTGATATTGTCATAAGAAGTATTCATATAGCCGAATGAGTGTCTTAAACCAGTTGTATAGAAAAAGACTTAAATTTTCTATAAAAAAATAGAACTACTTAAAACCAAACAACGAAAACCATTTCCAGTTTTATGGATACGATGTTCTTATGTTTAACCTTCCGCTGCTCGAGTGGCGTTTAGAACACAAAGTATCGTGTTGCGTCTGACAGACACCGCACATATGTTTTAGAATTTATATTATAAAAAGACTACCATATTTTTTCTATTATAAACTTTTTTTTGAAATTATACTATTTATTAGCAATTATCACAAACATAATTAGCATATTCTAAACATGCATAATTATCGCATTGCCTATATGTATATCTTTTCATACGGTTTTTTTTCACTCACAAATATAACATTTCTTTTTTATTTTATTCTTATCTGTTAGTTCTCTTTCTTTTTCTTGGACTAAAGTATGCTTTAGTTTGCTTATTTTCTATACATATTTTTGTTGATAAAACTCAATTTTTTTCTTTCAGTTCTTTAGGTAGATATTGCACTTTTGATCTTTTTCTTGGTTGATCAGCAACTAATTCAAAGGACAGTGTTTTTATAAACTTTTTTTCTATTTTTTAGTATTTGGTTTTATTACCTTTGTATAAAATATGCGCATTTATGGCACCTACATTCAATATAGTATAGATGATAGCCATAGACAATCTATTCGTATTCCTTGCCACCGAGTAAGCATTGAGCATAATTTGTCAAAAGTATCAACACCCGATTTCGTATCTTTATAAAACGTTACAATGTTTTTGGTTTATTTGCGGTTCCAGTATCCTTTTTATCTACTTATTATCCTTATCTACAGTAGCGTGCAAAAGTCTTTGGACATTAAAAATATCACAATTTTCCCAATTAAGGCATGATTTTATAAGGTAGCAAGCTTTAATTTTCACCAGACATGTAATTTTTTATAAGGTTTTACTTTAAATAAATCTTTTTTAATTTGTTAATATTTTTTATGACGAACATTCAATTTCGAAATTTTAAACCGTGTAAAAGTCTGTGGACAATTCAAAATTTTATTAAAAAAACAAATATTTTTGACAACAATTGATAGAAATTGTAAATTTTATTAATATTTTGTAGCATAACCTTTCGAAGCTAAAACTGCTTTACAACTATCAGTTATTGAATCGACTAATTTGTTTATCACATCCAAAGGAATGCTGCTCCGAATATCTTGAATTTTTTCGTAGAGCTCGTTCTTATTTTTGGGCTTATTGTCTTTTAAATGACGATCAATTTATTCCTAAATATGCTCAATAAGATGTAAGTCCGGACTTTGCGTTGGCCACTTCAAAACACGAATTTTATTGGCTTTGAAAAAAATTCTCTACGGTTTTGGCTGTGTGCTTTGGAACATTATCCTGTTGAAATACCAAACCTCGGGGCATTTTATCTTTTACAAAAGGTAAAATTTTAGTACCAATGATATCCTTGTACATATATTGATTTATTATGCTCTCTATGCGATGTATTGGACCAACCATCGCCTGGCCAGAGGTACCCTAAACCAACACATTACACCTCCATGTTTTACCGTTGGTAGCTGTTATTTTAGATCAAATCTTTTACCAACATACTTAATTTCATCTCTCTTGAAGACCATAAACTTCGATTCATCAGAAAAAAGAACCTTTGATCATTCTTTGGAAGTCCAGTTAAGATTTTCCTTTGCCAACTTGACTTGGGAATTTCGATTCTTTACCGAGATCAAAGTTTTTTTGCTGGTCAACGACCAAATAAATTTGCTTTTCGAAGACGACGTTTTGTAGTATCAACACTACACTTAACATTGTAGTTCTTTCTCATTATTTCATTCTTTCGAGGGTCCGGTTTTCAATAATCTTGTAAGAATTCTATCATCTTTTTGTGATGTTACTCTTGGCTTTTCACTGCGTGACTTGTTGTCTATGGTATGACGCTGATTGTGTCTCTTGACAGGACTAACGACTGCAGACTTACTAACATTATAACGTGATGCAATTTCTCTATAAGATTTTTCCCCTATAAGATACGCACCAAAAATCAATTTTTTGATATCTTCTGACATTTCCAGGCCTGAGGTCATCCTAAATATTACTTTATTTGATTAATACTTAAAATTAATACTTAAATTAATACTTAAATTTAATTAGCATTTACTTAATTTAAACAATGAATTTTATGAATTGTGCACAGAATTTTGCAAGGGTTAAAATTTGAAAATTGAATGTTCGCCATAAAAATATTAACAAAATTTAAAAATATTTATTTAGTCTGGTCAAAATTTAAGCTTGCCATCTTATAAACTCATGGCTTAATTGGAAAAATTGTGATTTTTTTACTGTCCACAGACTTTGTACGCTACTGTATATGCGAATCATTATGCATTGTGGAAAGTAGAATAACATTTTTTTCCTTTTTTGAATATATGATACCAATGTCATATTTTTTTGAAATCCAAATTTGGATGAAAATTGTTCTCTGCCTTGCGTTGTGACAAAATTTGGATGAAATTCTCTTTTATTTTCTAAGTGTAAATACATTTGTAATTTTCTCATTTTGTAATTTTCTCCTTAACCACAGTATAACAAGTAAATCAATTATTCCTTGTCACATTTTGCCCACTCTTGAATATTGAACTACATAATCCTTTAACGATTTCATATGAACTACAATCTTGCGTGAAATCCGGTTGTTTTCCTACGCAAATCTCAAAATTTAAAGTATAAAATGCGGATGCAACTACTAGAGAAATATTTTGAAATTGACAAGATCAGTTAAAAACGTATTTTTTTTATTTCTTACAACTTTTAAATTATGAAAATTTCAGATTTGTTTACAAAATTATAAAATTATAATATATTTATAAAAGTAGGAATTAGATTTGGAAGGACTTGAAGTCATTAATCTCTTTAGGTCTGAGAGGATCGCGAAGGACTTCACCATCAGAGTCGTGGTTGGGAATCGGAATGTTATGGACTTAAATGACGAGAAGTTAGTAAATTTATGCAGTATCGCGGAGAAAATTTACTTGGTGACTGGCGCATCCAGAGTGACGGTAGATAAATTTGTCAAAGTCTTTAATGTGGCGTTGCTATCACGTTGAAGAAAGTAGACGCTGATATACATCAGGAGAAACGCTTATACTTCCGTTTCACGTCGTGTAAAGTCCTTGAACACAGCGAAAGGTATGGTGTTAATAGGGCATATAATGTCAAAAGAGATCGAAAGCGGACCTTCTAAAAGTTTCATGATCAATACCATTATAGAAATTGAAGGCTGTCATACAGAATCGGTAGGAGAAGCTAAAGTTAGTTACTAACGTAAAACATGACTATTAAATTTTTTTAACCTTTTAATATTTTTTTCAAAAATAAATAATAACTGTATTAAATCTTTCTTTATTTGTCATTATATGAATGTTCTACTAAGATTATAATTAATATTTATAGCTATTTTGGGTTTTTTTCATTTTAATTGAAATTTTATCTTGAGGGCGTAATTTTTTTTCAGAAAAATATTTGAAAAAAAGAGAAAACATTTATTTATTTTTGTTTAATTAGATGACTGATAAAATACGTGGGGCACATTTGGCATTGGCAATCTTGCTTTTTTCTTGCTTTAAGGAGCCACATTTGTCCTTTTTCTACCAAGACAAAAAGAAAAATTAATTGCTCGGACAAACCTCAAATATTATTTTTTTTAGAATAAAGCTATCTAGAAAATTGAGTCCGTAATAATTAGAAATAAAACTAACTTTATCATACGAATCGAAAGTGTCATTATCATCCATCGGAATATCGTCTGAAGCAACAATTTGTTGTGGTCTCTGAAATCGTATAGGACTTGACGGGTTTAACCAAGTAATTTTCGTGTCTTGATTACTGGATGTCTCTTGACTCGGACTGGTTTGCGATAAAGTGTCAATACTTCGATTTTTTGGAGTCATATTCATATAAATGTGACTTCGGCTGTCTAAATCAGAAGGAATACAATGAACTAATTCCACTGAAAGAAATTATTTTAATTTATAATTATTACCTTTCAGGGATTTTACATAATTCAAACATATTTTATCGAAATGGTCAGTTATTCTGTATTATTCATGTAAGAAATATTTTGAATTGTCTATGGATGTGGTGTGTTTATTTGTGTGTGCTGAAATTGGAATTTTGGAAAATTGGTGCTTTATTTTATTGGCGATATCTGATCATTCAAACAAAATTTACATTGTAAAATTAATGAAAATTTAATAATTTTATGAAATATTTTAAAATTAAAATAATAATAAATGTTACTGAAAAATTAGGAAGTTTGTTTGAATAATCATATTTAAAAATTCAGAAACAGCACTTATTAGAATGATGTCTAATGGGGAAAGAACTTCCAAGAGTTCTGATGACTCTAAATGTGATATTAATAAATGTATTGAAATTATGTCGGTGTTTTTAAAAATTCTAAATAAAAGTTAATTACGAGTAAAGTCAGTTACTGACTGTTACCAATTAATTTTTATATAGAAGTATTACAATATACCGGATGGCCAAGAAGGAACTGACAAATTATAAATTTAAATGATTATCATAAAAAGCTTTAATCAATCTCACTAATTCAAAAAATATAAGTCTACAGATGTGAATTTGACTTGGTATTAATAGCTATTTAGTAAGTATTGCTTATGAATGAAACATAATTTCTCTCATAGGATTGCAATTTGCAAGTAATTCATTGACGTGCCTTAGCACTGAGATTCTTATGTTCTGCGCTGCTATATGAGATGAGTATGTATGAGAAAGTGTCGGTATATTCTTCTATATAATCACTGAGAAAACATTCAATCTTATTCAAATATCACTGCTTCCTTCAAAATCTTGGGTAACAAATCAATATACTGTTGTCGTGACAAATGAATCTCATATTTTTGTTGACTTAATTCATATACATTTGGTTTCCGTTTGTGAAAGAAAGATTTCTATTGCAAACGATGATCATTCTTAACAGAATTTTCGACCAATTCTTGATTCGTTAACTCCAAACAACTAAGACGGCTTCCAAGGCACTTTTTGTGCTGCTTTGGTACATGTGTATATGGTTTTAGATGAAGGAAATTTAATTTTTAATTTAAATTTATTATAGAATGTATTTTCTGGATTCTGTTGACAACGAGGGTTATGATTTCGTGACTGTTAAGAAAATTTAGACAAGTATCATTTGAATTTTATTATTATCACATTTAGCGTCATCACAACTCTCGGAAGATCCATTCACTGTTTGGTTTTAGAAACCATTCTAATTGGTTTTTTTTATTTTTAATAATGATTAATCAAACAATTTTTCTAAATCTTTAAAAATATTTAATTCTTAAAAATTTATTATAATTATTTTACTTTACTGTATATTTCGACGGATCAACGGTCATCTTGAGATCACTGATTAATAATCAATTCACCTGTATATAAATATAAAAAGGATTATTATGTAATCGATTGCATAAAATCATGTTAATCAAAAATTCTCAATAAGCTGGTTGAGACTGCCAATTGAACATTAATTGTAGGGCAATGTAACCTAATTAACAATGCTTCAAACGATACTCTCTCTCAATAACTATCAAAAAGCTTACAAATAATTTTTAAATTATCAATATTAACATTACTTTTACATTTTTTCCTATGTTCTGCAATATTACTCTTACCATCTTTTCGACCATGTTCGTGATTTTGTTTACAGAGTTGATTATTATTATCGTTATTATTTTTTTAATTATTGTAGAATAGTCAATCACTATAAATACAAAAAATACCTATATCCAACTGGGTGCCAGAATCACCATTCAAAGTTCAACATACTCGAATCAATATGCACCATTCACACATTCACATAATTTTAAATATTTGAACGAGTGTTCCTGCATCTCATGCTTGCCAGTGTGGGTCTAGATATAATTTTATTTCAGATATACGGTTGCCTCATAAGTTTTATCGCACACATATATCGATGTTAACTGCAGATATCCTTCCATCACATAAATAATTTTTTTATATTTGCAATGCCTAATAAAATGTGAATTAGATAAAATAGCATTTGCGATCTACTTATGTTCAATAATTTTTATTTTTTGTTCTAAATGAATTTTTGTTTTAATAAAATAATAGCATTTTCGTAAATTTCACACATTTTCATCATCCTAATGGATTTTAATCGCTCTGATATTCGTAAATTAATTTACTATTGCTGGAAAAAAGATTTAACACCCTCACAGATGACTGACGAAATTAACACGGTGCTTTCAACAATAGATCATGGAGAAAATCAGATATAAACTCACTTGCAACACCGGCACGAAGACTGACAAACCAAAAGCATCTCACATCCGTCTTTTGAGACAGTAAAGGACTGCTCTTGTTAAATGTCTTACCTCCAAATGCTACAATCATTGCGGATGTCTACTGTACTCAGCTGGATCGTCTCATTATCGTCGTTCAGCAGAGGCGCAGACGGTTGCTCCATGGAGTAAACCCCAAACCACAATATTCATGATAATGCTCGTCCGCATCCGGCTGCTGAGACCAAGGACAAGCTGAATGCATTTGAATTCACCGTACTACCACATCCACCATACTCCCCGATCTCTGACCATCTGACTAGTATCTATTCTCTCCAATGAAATGTGCACTTAGAGGAAAGAATTATGCCGGTGTCAACGTTATCAACGAAGATCTTCTACATTGGTTTGACAAGAAACCGCGTGATTTTTTTCCAAAATAAATTGAAATAGTAAATTCAAATACAAATATATACGTAAGCCGGTCTGATATTTTCTAGCCTGATGTAGAAAACTGTAGGATAAATGAGGAATTTCTTCAAACTTCCATTCATTCAAGGTGGTCTTGGTAACAAATTATATATGGGCTGAAGCGTTGTCATGAATGAGACTAACACCATTTGTTGACTGAAGTCGTATTTTCACCATGATTGCATCGTGTAAACAGTGCAGTACAGGCGCATTATAGTTACCAATTACTGTTGTGTATGTTTCCTTGTAGTCAAACAATAAAAGCCTTTTAAATTCAAAAATGCTGTGGTCATTATCTTCATAGTTGACTTAGTGTCCTTTGCGTTTCGAGGAGGAACCTCTCGTAGTTTTCAGCATTCCATTGATTCCCGCTTGGTTATAGATTAAATTAGAATACCAAAGACTCATCTCCTATAACAAGGAATCTAATACTTTTTAAGGTTATGGTTATATTCTAACAAAAACTCTTAGTAGCATCTCCCTCGTTTTTGTTCCTGAAAAGTCGGAAGATATCATGGAAATTACTTTGCACTAACTTTAATTATTAAATTATTCATGAAGATTTCAGATTATGGTTGTATCGGATCTAAGCATGATGTAGTTTCTTTTGTCTTCAATCGTAAGTCAGATACTCAACAGGCTTTCATAAGATCGATAATGTTTTAAATAATCATCTCCGCATGTCGTCAGAGCGAGTATCATTGTGAAGAGCTTCATGCTCTAATTTAATTAATTTAGCTCACTCTTTGACGGTTGAATCTGATGGGGAAGACTCCTCATATACTCCATCTAATCTCTGTTTAATTGTTGTTGATGAATAACCCTTTTGGTGAAAAACTCTATACTTAATTTTAAATATAAAAAGAACAAAGAATATAAAAATTAATATGAAATTAATGCCACGATGAGATTAATAAGAATAAATTGCCGTTTGGATAAAAATAACGGAATTTTAGTCAAACTATAAGCAGGTAGGAACCAATTATGATAATCCCCAGTTAGTCAGGTTGAAAACTTTTGCAAGACTTCGCTTAAATGCTCTTTTGAAAACATTAAGTTTTGCACATCCCAAAATCAATAAAAAGCAAGGTGATTTTTTAGATTTAATGATGATTTCAAATAATAAAGTCTACATGTCGTCTGAGATGACTTTTGTTGCAAAATTAAAATATGAGTTTTGATTATTTTGAAGTTTTACTTTTTGCGGATATAATTGTGGCATAAATTTGACCTATTCCATATTTAATAAGAAATTTATAATTAATTACGAAAATATAAATTTTTGGTTCTGTTTAGATGACGATAAAAGTTTATAATGTTGATCATGATTCCATACCAGCAATACAAAGGCATTTGTGAATCCTCGAATTTCTGTCACAAACTTTTGAAGTTGCAGCTGACAAACTTTGCATTTAACAGAAAAATACAATGTTGTTTCCAGATGCAATAACTTTTTCAATTACAGTCGAAAATTTAATAAATGTATCAGTCGGAATAAAAATGTGTCTACCGAATACAAATTTGTTGACAAGGCAATTAAATAGATTCAAAGCAAAAACATATTTGAACTTTCAAACAAAAACTTCAAAATTCCAAAGATATATGCAAACCGGAGAACGACTTTTAAGTCTCAGAAAATTAAATGGTTTCTTTAAATAATAAATTTTAGAAAAAATGAAAACTTCAATTTTAAAGTATTAATTAAAATATTTAACTTAAAGTTTTTGATTTGATTTGAATCTTAAATAACATTTAATTATTTAATTCTCGATCAGTGAAAGTAAAATTAACTAATTTTTCATTGCCGAAAAATTATATTTATATTTTCTTTATATTTATAA
>MQRK01076482.1:0-13394 GCA_001938485.1 Girardia tigrina
ATCCGTTAAATCGGATAATTTTGAACCGATCTCCAAAGAAGTTGATAAAGCGCGAATTATCAATAATAAATCATTTAATAAGAAACTATTCATCAGTTTTATATCACCAAAAGACTGGCAAAAGCATTTAATCTTTACTAATTCCGTTGCAAATGATAAGGATAATAAGAAATTAATTAATAATATTCGGGAATATTCCCGGATTTTCAAGAATTCATGTTTGTTATCATCAGTACAGAATTCCCTTATGTATTCCAAAGAAAGAAAACGAGAAAAAGTCCTCTTGAGGACTAAAATTATTGATTGGATGCGCAGCGCGACACCAAAATCCTTAATCAATTTAAAAACACAATCTTTTTCAACTTTGTAAATAAATTTGAAAAAATGACAATTCAATAAAATTAAAATTCGAAAGCCAATTAAAATTATTTATTAATTTCGACGGATTAACCGTTATTTTCAGAACAATTGATTTATTTAAAAAAATGCACTTATATACTGCCATTAATGATTGTGCAATCAAATCTTCCCAAATAAATCATTTAGAAACCTTCAATAAAGTTGTCGAGAGTGCATTTTGAACTTTAATTTTAGGATCCAAAGATCTTATATATAATACTTCACATGTCACTCTCTCCTAATAATTCTTAAATTGGGAGCACAGAATTTAAAGTTATAGATATATATGTCCCCTTAACAATGTTTACTTTGTTCAGAAGAAATTCGTGAGATAAAAGAAAATGGAACTACTAATTGAAGGAGACTTTAATTTTAGGTTGAGGAGTACTGAAAAGACAAATCGGTTGTAAGTATCTACACCACTGAAGTGACGACGTCGGAGAAGGAGGAGCTACTCACCGAGATGGCGATATCATGTGGACTGAATGTTGAAAACACCTATTTCAGGAAATATACTTAGTCAGAGAACGAGCTGAACTCACCCAGCAACATCTAGGAAATCATTACTGGATCTCTTTCTTTTTGAAAGAAATAGAGCTAATAGGTACACGGACATCCGAAACTACCCAAAATTAGACTGTAATTCGACCACAATCTGGTAGTTATAACTGCCAGAGTACGAGAAGAATAAAAAAAGGAAGAGGCTAAGAAACGACAGAAAAACATGCAAATACAAGATGCCGGATAGAGAAGCAATCATGAAAAAAAGAATCCATGATCGAAACATTTCCACAAGTTCAATTTTCAGGAACCGATTGGAAGTTCAAATGACCTGCGATGTGATGCGAGGAGGAAGCACACAGAACTCCTTCGAATCAAAAGTGACTACATGGCCACCTAGAGGAGTTAATGAAACTCATTTGAGAAAATAGGCGAAACGCACTAAATTTAAGAGAAATAAAAACAACGACACTTTTTCTAGGTTGAAATTCAGCAGAATACTTTTCCAGAAAAATATCAGAAGATGAAAACGTGAAAACGTCGAAGCTTTAGGCGAACAAATGGAGAAGATACTCAACAATGGCAGAGTAGGAAAACTGAAGGAGCTCACGGCAGAACTACATATCATCTGTAAATCACAATCGAAGAAGAATACGTTGTGTTCTTCTTCAAACTCTATTGGGAACAAGGAGCTGACCCGACACTTTAATAATATTTGCATAGCCCAATTAAAACAGAATGCCACTAAAGATACCCAAAATCTCGATACTTTGGATTCTCCTTTGACAAAAGAGGAAAAAGCGGAGTTAGGGAAGCAGCTGAAGAGTAGAACAGCCGTGGGATGTGATTTATTGATCCCAGAAATCTATAAGTACTGGGTGTTTGAAAATACTAACTCTACTGGAAGAGTGATTAAGGAACGTTTGACAAAAACTAGAGGTGTTTTCATTGTTAGGGATTAAAAATGTTACGAAAATTTTTGAAAGAAGGTTAAATTAAATATGTATAAATTAAAATTTATATATAATTAAATGTATAAAGTTTGAAAAAAGAAAAAACTAAAATTAAGAAGATCTAATTAAATTGTTAATAATTTTAAAATGTAATATAAAAATTAAAATTTATAATTTTTATTAGGTTGGTCGAAAAATAATGGTGGTTTTTGACCTTTATACTTTTTTTATTTACTTTGATATATCTATAAGTTTAAATGCATTAGTGTTAGATATTATTTCAAATCTTAAGCCTAGCGGTATATTCCTATAACCATTATTAACATATTGTTGTTATTTTTTAGAATATTTACGGAGCTAAATTAATAATGGAAAATATTAAAATTCGAGCAATTTTCTTGCACGAATTTAAACTGGGTCGTAAAGCAGCAGAAACGGCTCGCAATATCAATAAAGCCTTTTGCAAGGAAACAGCTTCTGAGCGCACAGTGCAACAATGGTTCCGAAAATTTTCTGATGGAGATGAAAACCTTGAAGATGAAGAAGGTCGTGGTCGTCTACTTACTGTAAACAACGACAATTTGTGGACAATGTTGAAACAGATCCCCGTTCAACAATCAGAGAACTTGCAGATAGATTGGGCATTAGTCATTCAACAGTCCTGGATCATTTAAAACAACTTGGAAAAATCAAGAAACTTGATAAATGGGTTCCAAATGATTTGAATGAAAATCAAAAGAACCGATGCTATGAAATTTGTTCTGCCAATCATCTTCGCAATAAAAACGATCGATTTCTTGATCGTATTGTTACCTGTGATGAGAAATGGATTCTGTATGATAACCGACGTCGATCTGCAGAGTGGTTGGACAAAGATGAAGTACCGAAACACTTTACAAAACTGAAACTAACACCCCGTAAGGTTATGGTGACAGTTTGGTGGTGTGATGCTGGAATCATACACTATAGTTTCTGGAAACCAGGTCAAACAAGCACAGCTTAGAGGTACTGTCATGAAATTGATGAAATGCATAAAAAATTGAAAACCCTTTGTCTGGGATTGGTCAATCGAAAAAGTCCCATCATTCTTCATAATAACGCTAGAACTCATATTTCAAAAGTGACTCTTCAAAAGCTTAATGAGTTGGGCTATGAAACCCTGCTTCATCCACTATATTCACCAGACCTCTCAATGGACTTCTACTTTTCAGGCATTTGTACAACTTCCTACGTGAAAAAATTTTCAAAAACCAAAATGATGCTCAAAATGCCTTCCAAGAATTCGTCGCTTCGAGAACCGATGCATTTTATGCTGATGGAATAAAACAACTTGTTTCTCGTAGGCAAAAATGTATTGATGCCAATGGTTCATACTTTGATTAATAAACTTTTGTTTCTGTGAATTTGCACGTCTTTGAAGTTTGTGTCCCAAAACTGCCATTATTTTTCGACCAACCTAATATATGTGTAAAGACTTTTACAGAACAATTATTACAGAACTGTAAAATGTTATACCTGAAGAAGGCCACATAAGAAGAGTTTGCCCGAATGTAAAGTGTACTCACTGCATCAGAAATGGCTATTATAGAACTCAATGTTATTTCAACAAGAATAGATTTAATAAAAGAGAACAATACAGTAGAAACAGCGATTGGAAAAAAGCAAATAATGTAGGATACCGTAATAGACCTCAAAATCAACGATACCTGGTTGCAGAAATTGATGAATGAAATGAGGACAGCGAATATGAAGAGATTAGATTAAATCAAGGAAAGGTAACAAAAAGGGTCTTCCCAGATAAGAGAGAAATGTATGAAATGGATCAGAAAAACGAGGAGGCACGATAGCAAGGAAAAGTGATCAGTGTGCTTCATTAAGTGATAAAATTAAGTATGATTTTGTGTGTGAATATGTGTGTGTGATTGTATAAGTAATTGTATGACTGGAAATAACCCCCTCGAAGTTTGTAAATTAGATTTTTGGAAAGAAGTATTTGAAGAAAGTTGTTTTATGAGTAATTGATTATTCAGTAATTGAAACTTATTTTCTCTATCCTCACTCAATCTTACTCTCTCTTCCATTCGCTTGCACTGGTTAGAGTATTGGATATGTTGATTCAGTTTTTTATGGAGATCGTTAATTGTGTCTTCTTTGTACCCATAGTGTAGCTTGAGTCTGTTTCAGTTCTCTTTCTAGTTCCGATACTCTCTGTCGTGTCTCCTTGATCGTTCTATCTAACTGGGTCTCAAAACTGGCGCTCATTAACAGCTCGTGCTGCAGATTATTTATGTTCTGTTCGAGTTCTAGATTATGCTGGCGTGTCAATTGCATTTTTTGTCTAATACCTGGCGATTGCACCATTCGTACTAGTTCTACTAGTGGAGATGCGCTCTCAATTTGGTTGTCAGAGCTACTACAACCGCTCTCATCTTCGCTCACCACCATCGGGAAAAGATCGACTGATTGAGACATCTGAAGTTCGTGATGTATTCACTGTTTTTTGGCGAAAACTACTTTATCATTCACGAGATGCGTTCGACGAACTTCTCTAACGGGTGAGAAATAACTCGTTTGATTCTCTTTTTCAGCGTATTTAAGTCATTCTTTTTGATCGGAACTTTATCACTGAATTTAATGAGAAAGTGCAAACATCTTACACGCGTTCTCATGCAGTCGAATTGGAATACTGTCGCACAGTTTTATCAGTTTGTTTAATTTATCAACACCGTTGCTCATCAAAATGTAAACGACTTCATTGCTAATTGCAGAATTTTGTTTTGAAATTTCACACAATTGTTTTGTAAATTGAATAATTGAAATGACATTTCATTAAAAATGACATTTGATTAAAATTCATTATTGATCGGGAATTGAAAAACGCGACTTTATCCATTTATTGTAATATTTTAATGATCAAGAAGTAAAAGCATTATAAACTCATTCCATTAAATTATAACGATATAGTGAAATAAAGACATTTAACGCAGAACAGGAATTGTTTTTTATTTCTTTTTAATACAAAAATCCTTTTCAGAAACATTTCCAAAATCGTTCATTAAAAATTGTGGTACATTTTCCAACAAATAAATTTTACATTCACACACATTTTCCCTAGTGCCCAATAAATTTACTCACACACCTCCATTCAAATGGACAATCAAACTTGAATCGAATTCACAGAAACAAATTACAAAAACTCTTTGTTTGAATTAATTGCGGCTTTGGTGAAATCGTTACAAATTTAAATGTCTGTTAACGATGGATTCAGTGACAGCAAATGGGGAGCATGGGGAAAATCGGACGAAATTGCAGTGAAGAAGAATATTGATTCAAATATTGAAATCAGTGCGGTTAAATGAAACTAGAATTGATTTACAAAGACTTTCTTGGTCTCTTCTATTCGCATATCGCATCCTACCTCTGTACTGTGTGTTTGTGTATTCTTTTCGTTCATTTTTTTCTATTCCTTGTATCTTCTCTTCTAGATTGTTCGCGTTCTCTAAATCTGTTTGGATTTTCATAACATTGTGTTCTTACATGCCCTTTCTTATTACAATGGCTGCATTTAACATTTGGGCATTCCCGTCTCACATGTCCTTCTTCATGACAGGCCCGACATATGATCCTTGTCACATTAAAATTTCTTTTAGGTTCTTCGATCTTTCTATCTTCGTATCTTGGTCTCTGTCTTCTTGTTCTATATTCTACTTTCTTCCATTCTTTATTTTTCTTTGTCGTGTACGCGTCCACTCTTATATTCCTGCCTTTAAGCTCAAATTCGTAAATTTTCTCCTGGATATTTTTTATATCTTCTGCTTTTGTGGAATTTCTCAGAGTCATTTCTCTTTTTACTTCTCTATCTTCGATGGCATTGACGTACGATAGATCTGAGAGTTCCTTTTTTTCCAAGTTTTTTCAAAACTAGTTTTTCCACTAGTTCATCAATCTTTTTAAATACTTCTGATGGATTTTTATCCCCGATTCTAATCTCTACAAGCTCTTTCATTATCTCTAAAATATTTTTCTCTTTTGAGAATGCACTTCTCATTCTCGTTTCGCAGCTTCCTCCTTGTGTCTTCTCATATTTGTTTATCGCTTCTGGGGTCATGAATGCTGACTAATAATGCTTTTCTTTCTTCCTTAAATCCCAAAATCTTTGAATATCTATCAAAGCTTATTAGGAATTCTTCTAATTTTACTTCTGACCTATCGAATGTCTCCGGTCCCTTGATAACTGGTGTCACGTGGTTGTGTGTCACCATATTAAGAACATTTAAACAAGTCTCGTTTGAATGTTTATTGCAATTACATTTAGAGTCATTATGACTCTCAGAAAGTATTTCATCATTTGTCATCCTTCTAATTGGTTTTCTTATTTCTATTTTTGATCATGATTATTCAAACAATTTTTCTAAATTATTTTTTCTAAAATATTTAGCCTCTAAAAATATTAATTAAAAAAATAATAATTTTTACCATTTTTCAATAAATCTTAAAATAATAAAAATGTCATCAAATTATTAAAAATGCATTTAATTTAAATTTTACTAAAAAATATTAAACTTAATTTTAATTGTGTTCGAATAGTCAATCACTTTAAATTTAAATAAAAAATACCAATTTCCATCTAGGTGGGAGAATCACCATTCTAAATTCAACATACTTAAATGAACATACTACATCCATCATTTACACATTCAAACAAAATAAAATATTCCTCACATACTGTATTATATAAACTTGCAGATGGCGCTGAGTGAAAATACAAGCTGTTAAGAGAACTCACACATTTGGCAGAACATTTATTACATTCACAATTTTTATCATCTTTATGATGATCAACAGTAATGCTTTCACTTAGATCCATCAATCAATTTTCAATATCTCCCATTATAATCTGAACTAACTTGATAAAATTATTTTATTTAAATATATTTAATTTAACTTGGATTGGCTGAAATAAAATATTTTTATAGTTATTTTTAAACATTAATTTGATTTTAATTATTTAAAAATTTACAAAAATAAAATCATTAAAATTATTTAAAAGCTTCAATAATAAAAACTAAAAATTTGAATATTAAATCTAAATTTAAATAAATTACTTTCAGATTATAAAAAATTAAATATTGATAATCCATCTGGTTAGGAGAGGCACAATCTAAAATCAACATACAACATAATTCATAAACACACACCAAATATTCCTCACACAAGCAATAGCGATGAGGAGACAAACAGTGTCAATAATGATTCCGCATCTCAAGACGAGTCGACTGTAAATGATGGAAGAGATATAATTTCTTCGAATGGCATAGTGTGATGTAATGATGCCTCTCCATCTTGGTGTTTAAAACGAAATATCATTATCTTAAGAGAAAATCCAAGAATCATTCATTGAACGGAAATAAAAGCTTTCCAACTCTTTTTCGATTGAATTATCCAGAGGACAATTTAACTGCACACGAACAGAAGGATGTGATGTGTCGGTAAGATGTTAAAAAAATTTTGAGGTACATTTATAAATAATATATTATTATTAACATATTATTATTATATACTTATTTTATTTTAATTGTAAAACATATTTTAAATTACCAAACAGTTTTGATTAAAACTAATTAAAATTATTTTATAATAATATTTCCATTTCGGTTTATGATATTGAGTTATCATATTCATTGAGATAAGATGTAGATATAATGATTACCCTGAACTAACATAATCAGCTACAAATTTTAATTTGTTCAATACAACTTTGTAAAAAAAACATTGTGAATTTATTTATTTTAAAACTATTGTAGATTACTAAATAATATGGCATGCTCACCTGATACTTTTTGCTTTTTTTCAAGAACAGTATTCAGTACTAGTTCTAAAATTTATATATTAAATACTGTTAATACAAAATAAATATAACTATGAATAAAAGAACATAAATAAATATGAATTATGAATAAAAGTTTTCATTTTAGTATTAATAAATAATTTATAAATGACAAGTAATACTCGAGTGAGTTATAGTAATATAGCGTTCAATGTTTCGAAAAAGGATTTATTACAAAATAGATTAAATTTTTTACAAAAATGTTTTATGAAATTCACGATAAAGACGTAAAATAAAGTAATATATATTATTAGTATAATTTTCTTATGATTCTAGGATCCAATTTTTATACCATTACTTTTCTTTATTCTAAGAATGTTATAACAATATTCCCTTCTTGCTCAAGATTATCAAATCATGAACGGTACGTGTTAGGAATAACGAAAATACTCTTCTATAATTTATTTATAATCCAAAATTAAATTCTCGTCTATTATTTTAGATTATTTAAACAATCTTAAAATAAGTCATATTTAATGACATTTTAATTTATCTAAATTCTAAATAGAGTTTTATTAAAAGTATTGTTGAACCATTATTACTTTTAATTTAATTTAGTTTATTTACAAATTATTAGTAAGTTATTAATTATATCTCACAACCGCCTCCTTTATAAGGCTTCATTCAAGCAATATTTCTTATAACCTTTAACCGTTTTCCCCTTCCAATATATAACTTCAATCGTGTCTTTTTTGTAGGATTTTTAAGGTTCCTCGTATCGATTATTATCTTTTGTAGTATTTCCTTCCACTTTGCTTAATACGTATTCCCCCACTTGGAATTCTGTTTAACAAGTTCTATCGTTATTGTATCGAATTTTCTTTTGGTTGTTCTTATCTGTCTCTAAAATTTCCTCTCTGTCTTTTAATATATTCTAAGTTTCATTCCATTGTCTATTAATTCTAAATCCAAAAACAATTTCTGCAGGGCTCATTCCAATTGACTTTTGAACAGTAGCGTTGAAGGAAATTCGGTTTCCGGTAAAATATCTACCCAAGTTTTACTCCTTTATCGTTAATTGACGTCGTAATGTTATCCCGAATAGTAATGTAATCCCGAACTGCCTTTCTATCAACCCATTAGTGCTATGATGGTGTGAACTCGAGAATCGTAAATTGATTTGTAATGCTCTGACAGTTGTTTCATCATCATGTATTGGAACGCCTTACCACTATCTAGATGTATGGTACGAGGTGCACCAAATTTTAAAATCCAGTTTCTAAACAATACTTTTGTTATTGTCTGTTCATCCTATTTAGCTACGGCGTGTAATGATATGTATCGGCTAAATTGGTTAATAATTACCAATATGTATTTTTCCCTTGATATACCTGTTTGAACGGTCCACAAAAATATAAAAAAAATATTTTCAAATGGAACTTCTGCACTTTGTTTTAGCGTTATTTCTTTCGATTTTGTTGTCATGGTTTTTCGTTTTTGGCATATTTCACATGCTTCGACGATCTGTTTTGTGTTTTAACTCATCTTATTCATATCGAAAACAGCTTTCGGAATTCATATTTTACCTTCTTTTGTTCGAATTATTCCATTTTCAATCTTAAATTTTTTTTGAATGACCTATTTGTGGTGTTTTAGTTATCTCTTTTATTTCTTCATTGTTACATTGCCATTGTTTTCCGTTTCATTTTATCATAAGAGTTAGGATTTTTGTCTTCAATTTTCCTCGTTTAGCATCTTCATGTTTCATTTGGCATTGGATGCAGTTTTCCCAGTTTATTCGTGTCAAAAAAACCACATTGTTGTGACGGATACCCTTCCGTTACAGTATGTCCATGTCTAAACTGCTCAGAAAATTAATCCACGCTTGGAACTGTGATGTGATTTTTTTTGTTGTTATCATAAATGTAAGTGCTTTATGATCTGTTCTTAACGTGAATCTCTTACCATACAGATAATGCTTAAAATGTTGGGTAAAGTAGTAAATGGCCAACAATTCATTTCGTGTAATACAATACCCTACTTCATGTTTGCCATTGAGTGTGATCCATAAGTTATCACTCTCTCATGTTCATTGTTGTCTTTCTGAGATAAAACTGCTCCTATGGAGTCGAAACTCGCATCCGTATCCAATATGAATTCTTTGTTGAAATCCGGATAAGCTAACACAGGAGTTTTTGGAAGTGCATTCTTCATTTTCTAGAAGGCGGTGTCAAATGTTTCTGTCCACAATAATTTCTCTTTATTCTATCCATACAGGCTTTCTAAACTCGTGGAGTATTTGGAGTAGTCTTTAATAAACTTCCTATAATAGTTACATAGCCTTAAAAAAACCTCTTAAATTTTAACAGACTTCGGTCGCTCAAAATTAACAATCGTATCAATTTTGGTTTGGTCCGTTAAGATACCATGAGAATTTATTAAAAAGGCCTAAAAATTTTGTTTCCTCTTTCAGAAAATTACATTTTTCTGGATTTATTCGTAATCCCACCATCTTAATCTTGTAAAAAAATTTATCTATTCTTCGTAAATTTTCTTCGATAGTATCCGAAAAGATTAATATATTATCTAGGTGTACCATCGCTTCTTTCCAATTAAGTTCACAAAGTACTATAGTCATCAGTTTTTGGAATGTTGACGGGGCTGCCGCGATCCCAAAAGGCATCCGAATAAAACAAAATTGTTCCGATCTTGTGGAGTATGCTGTCTTTTGCTGAGACTCTTCGTCGTGTTCCATTTGGTAGTATGCATTTCGAAGATCTATAGTGCTGAAAAATTTTGCGCCATTGAGAGTATCTAATATATCTTCGATATTCTGTATTGGGAATACAGATCTTTCTGTTATCTCATTGAGTTTCCGGAAATCCAAACACAGCCTGATATCTTTTTTATATTTTTTAATACGCATACCATGTGTGTGTTCCACGCCGAATTACACCTACGAATTATTTCGTTTTGTTCTAAATTTTTAACAGCTTCTTCTATCTTGCCTTCTAAATGTACTGGTTTTCTTCTCGGTTTAAGTATGATAGGACACCCAGTAGTTAAAATTTTATGTTTAATCAATTTAGTGCACCCTATATCCCATTGATGTGCCATAAATATATCCTGATGCCTCTGGATTATTTTACCTAATTGTGATTTCGCTGAAATACCCGTTATTTTAATTGTATGATTAAATCTGTCAATTTCTGTTATTGGTTTCCCCAAAGTTGTGTCAATATTACATATATAACTGCTTTCTTTATTTTCAAAATCTGAATTTCTATTATCAACTTTAATCTGCTTCCATGTAAATCTAATTCCAAATGTCTTTAAAAAATTCATCCCGGCAATTACTTTATGTGATACATTATTTGCTACAAAAAATCTAACACTCTTTTCTTCTGATCCTATTTTCACTTTAATATCAACTGTTCCTAACTTTTCTAGGGTATTATCATTGGAAAAAAATAGTTTATCTTCTGATTTCTTTGATTTAACTCATTTCAGTTTATCGAAAATACTTTTATCTAAAACACTTATACGTGTACCTGTATCTAATAAACAGTCAACCTTAATTCCTGCACAACTAACATTCAAACTGGGCCTATCTTTAGATTTAGAAATAATTTATGAATGTAAAGCTGTCACTTTTATGATGACTGCGAAAAATCCTATTACACTACAGTCTCAAACATGGATAAATTTTCTGAGTGGTCCAGGCATGAAAATAGAATAACGAAAAGGTGAGAAACATTCAAATGCTGACGCGATGTCTAGAAATTCTTGCGAATTGTGTAGCCAATGTCAGACGATGCATGAAGAAGCCACGAAATGGAAGATCAAGACGAGAATTCTTACATTGAACGAAGAGTCACAGGGTTTCAAATGGCAAAAGAATAATGAAGAAATAAAACAAATTGTTGAAGATATCAGAAAAGGGAAAACGAGGAAATGGACACTAAAAAATGACATCCTGGAAACTCAGGACAATAAATACTGAATCCCAAAAGAAAAATGAACATATTTTATTGAAGAGATGAACAAACTATTATACCATGCTGGTAGTAAATAAAACTACGTTCAATATTTTGACATGGGAAAATATGAGAAATTTCATTAAAGAAATAGTCCAAAGTTGTTTAAATTGTTAAAAAAGAAAGACATTAACAGCGAAAACAAAAGAAAAGCATATAAAGTTGTCAGTAGACGAACCTTTCCAGAAAATATACATGGACTTCTGTGGACCATTCAAAAGAAACATAAACGGATATCAATACGTCATATTCAGTAGATACACTAGCTTGAATGCAGTTGCCAGTCAAGATAAAAGAAACAGTTCAGAGAGTGATATTGGACAGATGGATATGAAAATTTGGACCTAGAAAAGAAACCCATATTGATAGAGGAAAAAAAATTGAATCGTCTTTTCTCAAAGATACAGTTAAAAGGTTCAAAGTCGAGATAATCTATTCAAGTCCATATCATCATAAAACAAATGGGATAGTGGAAAGACAATGTCGAACAATCAGAGATGCTATAAATATTAGAATGAAGGATGGAGACCACAGAGAATGGTCAGAAGTTTTGTCGGAAATAGAATTTATTTTGAATTGCAAAGTTCAAGCTACGACATGTGTTTCACAGACTGAAATAATATTTTAAAATAATATTTATTTTAATACAATATACAAGAAGAATTTTTGAAGTTGGAGACAGAGTATGGATAAAAAAGAAAATGTTTCGAAACTGGGGTCAGTGTCTAATATGAATTCTTTCTTAAAATCTGGGAACGTCAATATCGGTGCTTCCATTAAAGCTTTCTTCGTTTCGTAAAAAGCTGTTCCACAAACATCTGTCCACACTAGTTTTGCGTGATTATTTCCGCACATACTCCAGGTCGATGTTTAAATAACTGTAAAATTTAAAATAGATACAAAAAATGAATTTTTAAAATTTAGATGGGGTTGAATGTGTTTTATTTCTGAAACCTTTATGAATGAGGTGAAATAATTAAACTTTTTAGTACATAACTTTAATATTTTTGTAAAATTTATGATTGGTATTTAAAAAACTAGGAATCGAAAAGGTATGAAATGAACTTATCTTATCAATAAATAACGAGTTTGCAAAATAAATTTTTTTAAATTTCAGAATTAATAACAAATAGTAAAAATCACATTTTAAGAATGGTATTTAATAATAATTTTTGATAAGATTTAAAAAGATTAAAAATATTTAACAAAATTATAAAAATTAAATTATTTATGTCGGTCCCATTGATGATATTGTCATTATTTGGAATTACAAAATTCATAATTATACAAAACTTTAATTATAAAATTTATTTTAATTATAAAATTATTAAAATTAATTAATATTAACTCTAATTTCTTTTAAATTATTTTGAAGCAATATTTAACTTAATTTTCATTTCTTTAAAAATAATTTCGTTATCGAATTTTCTTATAATTTTAAATTATAAATTTTATCCCGTTTATTATTTATTTTAAAATTCTAATTTTGAAAACTTTCAAAAAAACTTCCTTCTCTAAGAATTTGGGAATTTCTCTACATTGAGATCTAAAATTCTTCCTATTAAGAACACCAACATGGCTTTTCAAACTTTTATTTTCATTACAATCAGAATTGTCTTTTGGACAACTCTCAGCGAAACTCTCGTCATTCGACATCGTTCTAAATTGATGATTTTT
>MQRK01076504.1:0-11255 GCA_001938485.1 Girardia tigrina
TAACCGCGACCGTTGCTAAGGTGATCGCGACCGTTGCCATGGTAACCACGATAACCGATACCGTTGCCATGGTTTCCTGGGGGGGTATGTATGCCGAATGCCCATTTTTCCCCTACTTACTACCATCGGAATATTGCACAAAAATAACGAATATTCCACATATTTTAACACAGGAAAATGCTTATGATGAGTTAACTAAGGCCGTACTAACCTTGACTGATCCATCACAATATGACTTAATATCAAAATATTTTTAGGCAAATATGTCAGGAAACCATACTTCAACGGAACATTTAAACAAAGCTAGAACAGACTTGTACTTACTAAACCCAGCTTTAATACAAAACGATGATCTTTTGAGACAATTATTTATACAAAGTCTGCCACCTTGATTACAAGTTCTTTTAGCAGTCGTGCCTACTACAGTTCCATTAGACGATCGTGCTGCGATTGCTGACCGATCTTTTGAAATCATCAAACAAAATCAAACAACACCAGCAATTACTGCAAATATAAATACATCTCAATCAGAAATAGATCTTTAAAAACAAACAACAAAACTATTACAAGAATCCGTAGCGAATCTTACAAATAGCATCAATCAATTGACGTTAAGACAATCTAGAAGTCCAAGTAGATAAAATTACAGGACCAGATACTCATCAAGAAAACCAATAACTTGCTTTTTCCACTACAAATTCAAAACTAACGCAAGATCATGCAACTTTGGTTGTCAATATTTTGACAAAAATCTTTTCAATCCTAAAACATGTGTTTACCATGCTAGATTCGGAGATGATGCATGACAATGTTTACAAGGTTGTACCTGGAATTCAAGTCAGAAAATTCAGAAACCGAAAAACACCAATTCTAACAAATCTTTAAACTAATAAGCCCACCATTGGTTACGGCGACCATTGGGAGAGGCAAACTTTTTACTAAATCGCCGAATATTATACCTATAGTTTCACATATTACCATATCTAATATTTTCACTATTCCAGGAACTTTTTGCAATAAACATTCAAACATTATTAATTTCTTAATTGACAGTGGTTCCGCTATTTCTGTTCAACCATTATCTTATAATTCGAAACAAACTACATACAATTTGATGTCACTACAAGCAGCCAATGGTTCAATAATTAAGTCTGCAGGACAAAAATTCGTTAATTTTTATATTTCTAACTTTCAAAAGAATTTTACTTAGAAGTTCATTATTGCTGACGTCTGTCAACATATTCGTGGAGCAGATTTTTTATCTCATTACAAATTTATAGTAGACTGTTTTAACAAAACAATCATTAAAAATCCGGAAAATAGCTCTGAAAACAATTCAACAAATTACATTAAACCTTGCCTTAAAAAGAAAATAATAAACGTCATTGATAAAAATAATCCACAGGAAACAATTCTTTCAGAAAAGCTTTCATCTTAACCAAGAGAATTAGAAAATTTTATCAGAAAGCAATGTCAGAATACAATTAATATAAACTCTTTTTTACAAAAAAGGCCCACTACTGAACATCATATAGTTACACAAGATACTTCTCCAATAAGAAAAAGACGTAGAGAGTTAGCCCCGGATCGTCGTATTGCAGTAGAGAAGAAATTTTTACAACTAGAAAAATCGGTAATAATAAGACGTTCAACTTCTCCTTGGGTATTACCACTCCACATTGTCCCTAAAAAGATGGATCTATTCGACTTTGTGGAGATTATAGATTATTAAATAATATCACACAACATGACAGCAAAAATTGTAAAAGACGGCATAGAAACACTAGTACACATAAGTAATACCAAACCAGCATTCACAGTCGAAGATACAAAAACTGATTCAAAAACACTAGAAAACACAAAAGAAGACTCTACAGAAATTTTAACAGAACTCTTAAATACTCCAATACCTGAACTTTATAATACTCCTAACACATCACACTATAACCAAAAAAATAAAACAGATACAACACAACAATCACTACATATAAATAATAATAAACCACTAAAACGAGTACATTTTTCAATATACACCCAAAATAAATCAACAGATAACATAATAAGACTCGAACACACAAAAGAATAATTTTTTAGTAATAACCGATAATCAAATCTCCGAACAAGGGGCTATGCTGTGTTGTTTAAAAGATATTTATGTATTTATTAAATTCAAATATGTGTTTATTCTTATGCATGTTAAATGAATTTGTTAATTATAAAAATTGTTTATTTTTATGATTGTTGTAATTATTTAGAAAACATGTAAATTTTTACACATTTGTTTTTTTATATGAAAAAATAATAGTTGTTTATATTAGATATATAAAACGGTAATTGAGAATATAATAAGAAAATCAATAAAAATATTTATCTTCATCATTATTTATTCATTAATATTTAATCTAAAACGATAACAAATACTAACCATTTAATACACATAAATATTGTTTTAAATAATAACTATTTAGATAAACATGTTGTTGATGTATAAATCACCTCATCTTTTAGAACACCAGAGGGTTGAACAACCGAGTTTGACAAAGCATGAGGGGTGCATGCACGGAGAGAACAAATGATTGATTGACATAACATACGAAAGACCAACATTCGCACACAATAGTTGGAAGGGCGATTCTTTTTCAGAAATAAGTCAAGCGCATTTCGAAAGTAATAAATTAATAAAATAATATAATGGATGTTTAAACAAACATGATGAACGCACACATCAGTAGTGGACAGCATTGAAGGCAATATAAAATCAGCTCTGAGTGGCACTGAGCTAGTCGGGGGGCCTCAAGTCCATCCTGACTTAAAAATGAACCTGAAGGCCCTCCAAACCTGACACTACCCGTTAGATGTCAGGCGAGGGAGAGGCGTTCGACCACTTCACAAATTAATATATAAAATTAGATGCGAGATACAATCAAAAAACATAAATATCGATGGAAAATGACTGATAAAATCAGAAAAATTTGTAAAAATTGTGATAAAAATTAAACGACGAAAAACACGGAAAGATGCACAACAGAAGCAAGAAAATATGGGAAGAAACACCAAAAATTAATTAAATTAAGAATCACCCAAAAAATCGAATAATCGATTGATCAATGAGTCCGATATTATGCGGACGCCACCGAAATAAATCCCAATCCGAGGTAGTGTAATAAATTATAAAATGAAATAACATCGAATATTCATAAATTCCGCAACGAATACAGATTGGAAGATGTATCAAAATAAGCGATTTATATGCAGGAAAAAATCAAAAAATTACCGAAAAAAATTACCAGAAATAACTGGATTAATGAAATAATCGAACTCCGCATAAATATACGGTTGAAATCGATGTAGAAAATAAAAAATTGAAGAAACCACGCACATGATAAATATCAGTGAAATCGCAAAATAATCGAAAACCCGCAATCAATCGATGTGATAATCATCGTGAGATACAATTATCAAAAATTCGGAAAATTAAAATCAAAATTTTTAATCAAAATCGGAAAAGTTAGATCGAATTTACAAAGAGATACTGAATAAATAAGGTCCTCACTCTCATCTGGATTGTCACAGAGGCGTATGCACAGGCCTATGCACTTCGCCTGCTCCAGGAAGTGAAAAAATGAAATAAAACACATAAAAAGATAAAGGTCAACTTAAGAGACACGAAAAAACTTACTTTGCGATGGAATTTCCGCATGGGATTTGAAGTGCGCGCGCAGAGTGTTTTAAATTGTATTAAAATTTTTAAGTGGTATTCATGGATATATTAAAGATGCGTTAGTCTCGGCTGATTACAAAGATTTTGATGAATTAATTCGAAAAGCCCGATGCTTTCAGGCAAATAATTTGATTAAAATTAAGTCTTTAGAAATAGGAGCAACAGGTCAAATATTTAAAAATATAGATTCGAGAAATAATCAACAGTCCGGTGGCAGGGCTGATGGCGATTCCTCGAATCGATATAATAATAATTTATGTTTTTCAGTTCACTGTTCAGTGATCATCAATTCAAGTTAGTCAGACTTAAATTCTCTCGATCGCAATATATTTTTATATACGCAATTGACCACCCACTTTGTGTGGTAATTCTGTCAGACTGATAAACGGCTCACCTCATGGGTGACTTGATTAATCAGTTGTACCTTCGTTGGGGAGGTACTCCGACATCAATGTGAACCAGTCGATCAGATGATCGTTAATTAAAAATTGTATTTTTTAATTAATTCGACCTTTCTTTTTCTTAATTAATAATCAGGCTTTTCTTGTTCTTTTACAACCTTCTTCTCAAACTCTTTTCATATATAATATAATTAAGGGCTCTCTTTTTCTTATAAAATCATTTTCTTTTTATACTCTCCTTTCAAAATAATTTTTATCTTTTTTATTTTACTCGTTTATATATAGCTTATACTTATTAATAATATTAATAATATCTTATTAATAATATCTTACATCTTATTATAAATAATATCTTATTATATCTATTAATTAAAATAAATTCTACTTTTTAAAATAATTTTTAATTTTATACCTCAACAAAATGACAAAAAACAGAATCATAGAGTTCTCATTGTGGGGGAGGAAGTATGACAGGTTCATCCACACATATTTCGGAAAGAGGGATGATATACGTAGGCCCATATCGGATTGTAATGATTTTACTCCTCACCAAGCGGTGTTGAAGATTGGAAACAAATTAAAGTAACGATATATTGAATGGCTTAGAATAATAGATGTTCACCAGATACACGGAGACAATGAGAATAGTTAGAAAATAAATAATCATTAGTGAGTATTGTATTTTTAAATATATTTTTGTAAATGATTATTTCCCCTATTTTTAAAAATATTTTTATGATCCATTATGATTTTGTGTGTCACAATCCCTAAATAATTTAATTGAATTTAAAATGTAAAAATGTCAAATATATTTTTTTACTATACTCATTGGTCATTATTCCACACTTTCATTAAATAACTAAATTATGCTTGTAAATTATCAAAATTACAATAAATAAGTTGATTGTTTTTTTTTACATTTTGTCTTAATTATCCGTCTTTTAAATATTAAACTAATAATTAAAGAAACAGTTGGCTTAGAAATCTAAAAGTTTGAAGATCATTAAATTTAAGCATAACCTTTAGAATTGAATTTTTTAAAATAGAGTTTTGAATTTTCATACCGTTTGCAGATACTCAAGTTTCATAATAAAACTGAAATTTATTAATTAAACTTCATCTCATTTGAAATATTCAAAACTTCAATAAATGACTATTATAATGTCGTTATATCTACTGTAATAAGTGATGAGCGGTATTTAACCTTGAATTTCTAGTGGTCTTAAAAAAGTAAAATAAAACTAATTATTTGCGCTAAATAATCTTTATAAAATTTCTTTCTAAATAAATTCTATCGAAAACAATTTTCACTTAAAAAAAACAAAAAACGTTCAATAAAAACCTTCCTAAAATTTAATAATTTTAAAATCAACCATCAAATTTTAATATAACAAATTTTGTTTAAATATTAAATATTTTAACCCCAAATTTTCAAATAAAATTTCAACATGCGTTATTTAACAGAAAAAGAACGCGAAGTGGCCTATGATAAAATATCAAAATTGTAATTATTTTTTCCCCTTTTTTTATAATAATATTCATGAATTTTCAAAGTATTGGTCAGGAAAATATCGATAAGTTATTGAATCGCGAAGATGATAAATACGTGTTCAAATACCACAACAAGAAACTCCTCTACATCAGGTTGACTTGAATAATCGTCTTAATCGATTTCAATATCGCCTAAAAATCGATTCGTTTTCATTCAGAGAATTGATCGCCAATCAAGCTGAATCGTTCGGTCGGAAGGAAATCGTCATGTGCGGCGTTTGCTTCGGAAAATTCACATCGAAGAATCACGAATTGCAGTTCAAATTGGCGATCACGGCGCTGGACTATCTGTCGGTGTACTGCAAACACAAGGTGTGGGTGAAGGAGTCCGCGGAGGAGCTGTTCACCCGGGGCAACCACATCCGCAAGACCGACTTGAGTCGCATGAGCGAGGAAGTGCCCCAATATGCCGGAGTGGTCGTGTACAACTTGAAGGATTTGGCACTCGGGTTCGGCGCAGCCGCCAAGTCGACTGTTCAGTGCCGAACGGCGGATCCCGGGGCGAATGTCGTGTTCAATTACGGAGACATTGGCGAGTACATCAGGAATGAGGACGATCTGTTGTGATGAGTTTATATATATGCTTGCTTACAATTGTTGTCTTCGGTGTTTGTATTTGGTATTTATTTCATATTTAAAAAATAAGGTATACAACTGATATCACATTGTGTTTTATTTTTCCACTTCTGTTAATATTTCATGGAAGTATTCTCTGTTTGGGTTCCAAATTTCTCTATAATCCGTAGATAAGCAAGAACTCGTTTTTAAATGTTGATTTTGGGTGTTTTTTCTACGTATCAACGCCGTTTTATCTTTATCAAAGGATAACAATTCAAAGTGTAGTCACATATTTCATTATTATGTTAAAGTTGAATTCAGAGCAAACATTATTTGTTTCCGAGCCTATTTTTGAAATAAAGCAGGCTTGATCTTGGTTTTTGCAATATGACTTTATTAATATTGATGGGATATCCGTTAAAAAATACAAATATATTTTAGAAAACTAATGAACGCGATTTATTTTCGAAAAATTATAAATATCCTTTTTACAATTAAATTACAACATAAACAATGATACTGATTCAATAATCTATTTTAAATAATAAACAGGTGACTAAGTTAGATGCCGTAAGATTGTTTCTGCACGAGAAGCGCAGTCACTTCGTTGAGCATGCAATTGAACACGTGCTTTCAAAATCAGATCAATATGGAATTTCGGTTGATAGAAGATTAAGGTTGAAGAAGAGAATGGTGAGGGAACAACTGAGACACACTGGACTCTACGAGAAGAAAACATCATGCAGATACTTGATTTTTCTATCTGAACTCTAGGTTATATTAAAAGCGATCAAGAAAGTAGCATATATGATTGTGACTATTTAAGCCAAGAGTCTACTATCGGGAAGTCAAGAGGAGTTATAGGTGTCCTTTCACAAATTAAACTCTTTCTATGACTAGTTATCTTGAGATGAGCTTTTGAAAGAAAAATCTAGGTTTAGAAGGCACCTGAAAGCAGCTAATATTTGTTTCCCAAAAGTCATGGCTTTAACTGTTTTTTGTTTTGCAATTTATAGTTGACTTTTACATTCTTTTCCATTACTGTCTCGAAGGTACTTTCCATTATTTCTCACGACTTGTGTGTGCGTGTGGCTTCATGTTACTGGAAATAGGTAAGTTAACAATTGAAACTAAATCAGTAGCAATATTTATTAATTACAAACTACGCTACTTTAAATTATTTAAACAATTGTATTTTCAGTTTTCAATATAACAGTAATCGGATCAATTGATAAATGAATATAGTATAAATTATTTATTCATTTCTCTTACATCTCCACTTCTTTAAACGGCTTTAGCCATTTGATATTCCTCTGAATCATTCGTCCTGCTTTATTCCTAATTTCCATGCAACGATCTTGAATTTTCTTAGTTATTTCATGCATTCATTCATATCTATCTGCTCCCTTCATTCTGTTATCTATCTTTACTAAGGCTAAATTGCTCACCTCCAAATAGCGTCTCACCATAATTTGGTTTGTATTTCTTCCCAGTTCCCCATCTTTATTCTATCTATGATTTTCTTGTTATCTAACTCCTATGATCGAGATCTATCTAGTGTTATGTATTTCACCAAGGTGACTTCAGCCGGGCTAATTCCTATAGTGCTCTTCCTGGATGCATTCATACTGAATTCAATTCAAGGTGAATGTCGTGTTAAATTATGGTGACATTGGCGAATATATCAGGAATGAAGACGATATGTTGTGATGAGTCCTTATATAAATATATATATATATATATATATATATATATATATATATGCTTTCTTCCAGTTTTCGTCATTGATCTTTGATTATGGTCACAGTAGTTGATTATTTATCGGGACGCAAGTGCTTCATAGTAAAAATATATTGAGTTTGTATTGAAAAAATATCCTTTTGCACACATTAAAACAACCACGTCAGTCCCATAACACCATAATCATCTCCAACAAGGGGACATCAACACGAAAATCAGGATTTCATTTGACTGTTTTATCGACGACCTCACGAGAGGCATCATCACCTACTCAGAGGTATACAACGATATTGTATCACAGCTTCAAACCACTGCGGGGCAATTTTTCGTTCCGACAGTTAGAGATCACGTCTGATGAACAACATAAAGAGGCTTTTAATTCACCTTAATTTCACCGAGGCTCTTAATTCTTCTTCATCGACCCTAGTGAACAACATTCTGCCACCAACATATCCTGTGACATCGAACTTCCACATTTACATGCCAACATAAACGCGTTGACACTGCCGGTTACACCTTTTTTTCTCGACGAGGACGGATCTCCACGAACATTGGTATGACTGATGGATTTCCTCTTGAAGTCCGTGAGAGGCCAACATACGCACTATCAACACCTCACAGCCACCATTTTAGTAGAAAATTTGCGTGCGATACTCAAACATCTGCCGGTAATCATGACGCACGCCCAACCATATGATCAACTGATGAAAGCACACACCCTGTTGTTTGTGACTCATTTGAGTAATACTTTAGAATACAACCGATGAAAAACACTACCCCTAAGCAAATTTTACTGTTTACTTCAACAGCATTAAC
The DNA here is from genome assembly GCA_001938485.1 of Girardia tigrina. Lineage (NCBI taxonomy): Eukaryota > Metazoa > Platyhelminthes > Tricladida > Dugesiidae > Girardia > Girardia tigrina. The sequence goes on from MQRK01076504.1 coordinate 8,788, forward strand.
CCAACCATAATTGCTGATGTATGGGACAAGTGCACACTAAACAGGTTCTTTCTCCAGATATTCCCGGCTGCACATTTAGCCACGGACAATTTTAAGCTGAATCTATTGCCTGCATATTAAGATTAGTACATTACTATAAAAAAAGTTGTGTTAACTCTCAAAATTACAGCGAATGAGGCAGATGAACAACAACTGGTGCAGAATCTTCATGTCAGAGGGCCGTGTGAAAGATCAGATCAACAGCAATCTCTACTTTCTAGTCGACTCTGTAGCCATTCTCTCCATCATTCCACACAATTTCATGACACATCTTAAACGGCACACTCGACACCTTATCTCCGCGAACGGGACGACTGTCCACACTTATGTAACTGTTCACCTCACATTCACACTGCAAAAACTATCCAAGCATTTCCCGTGGACATTCACCGTTGCAGGGGTTATACAACCCATACTAGGAGCCGATTTCCTGGTACATTTCCGGATCCTGGTAGACTAAACCACCCGTAAAATTATGCACCAGGGGCATATGTGTTCCGACTACAACCGTCGAGCCAGAAACCACACATCCAATCAGCACACTTGTACCCGACGTTGACAGAAAAATACGCAAACATTTTCCAAATCTTCTCTTAGACACGAATGCTCAAGTCCTTCAACTTTGTGCCAACACACGTGATCACCATGATAAACTGTGTGGCAGCTCGTTATCGCTACAGAGAACTGTCCCAAGTGATCCAAACACAGGCCGCGGACGAGTTCCAGAAAGTGGAGGTAGCTTGAATCATCCGGCGCTCCTAGTCTTTATAATAAGAAATAAGAATGGATCGCTCAGAAACTGCAGGGATAACAAAAGAGTCAAGAAGGTCACTGTACACGATTCGTACCCCATATCATTTATAACAGACACACTCGAGCGCTTCACGTGGTGCGCGGTATACTTGTAAACTTGAATTGAGCAAGGCGTACCACCAGATCCCAAAGGAAGGGGCAACAATCCAGAAAACCCCCGTCATTATACCATTCGGGCTATATGAATGCCGTTCGGACTAAGAAACGAACCCCAGATGTTCAAGAGGCACATCGATATTGTCTTGAACGTGCTTAATAACATTGCTGCATACTTTGATAACATAATTGTTACTTCAGGGAACCACAAGGTACACAAAAAGTACCTATTCAAAGTTCTTGCGAGATTACACGGCCTCAATCCTCGCATTACGTTTGAAAAATGCCAAATTTTTTAGCCAACAGTATCACTTTCGATCACAAAATATCCAGATATGGGATTCAACAACTTGAATGTAAATAATAATAATGTAAAGATTTTATAATGCAGAATTTAAGACTTGATTTTTAATATATTTCAAGTCTTCCATTTTTCGTCTTTGTTAATAATCAACCATTACTGTTTATGAAAATAAAATATAATTTGTTATTCAAATGTAGATACAAATTTGTTTATCAAATATCTGTAATATTTTAGGAATAAATTTAAGCAAAAAATCTTTTTTTTATCATCCAAACTACAACGTGTTTAATATTGATTTTTTTCAAATTTCCAATAAATCTTATTCGTCACTAAAGGAAATAATGTGTTGTTTAAATACGTGATTAAATAATTTCATAAATTACGATTTTTTAAAAAACGTAATAAATTTAGAAAATTTACAAAAAACTTGGAAATGGAATTATCATGGGGCGTCGATCTATGGGTTATTTTGAATAAATTTACTGAACAATTAATGAAATGACAAAAATTCAAGGATCGATTAGACGATATTATTAATCATACAAATCAGGCGTCGCATTTCATCGATAAATTTCAAAAATGTTTAATCGATTGTCATCAAGTTTGGAATAAGGCGTATCATAAGCAAAAGTAAATTAAGATTTTTCTTTTTCAAGAGAATTTTAATTTACGATATTTTAATTTATGAATTAATTTACGATAAATTATTTAATTAAATTAAAATTTAATTATAAATAAAATTTTATTGATTGACTTAGTCTGGATCTGATTATTTATTGATTGTTTATAATGTGATTTACAGTGTTATTGCAAAATATAATTATTTTAGATGACTGAAAAAATATCTTAAAGAATCATTTTATATAAATAGTTCTAGAAATCCGAGATTTTTTTCTGATGCCCTTATCGCAATGAACAATAGTAGAAATCAATGTCTTGATTTTATTGTTACAGTTTGCTTTTCTCCCTTTCTTTTAAATAATTCATTGGTTTGACAACCCAGAAAGTTTTTCATTAGATAAGGTTCTAGTAGTACTGATTGAAATGGACAACAACTCTGAAATTGTTTTATCAGTACAACCATTATTTAGCAGTACTCGAATTATTCTTAATATCTCATTTGTAATGAGAGTTCTTGGTTTCTGGCAGCCATAACTTTGCAATTTAAACTTTCTATATTATATACTTACACCATTTCACTTTTTAATTAAAAAAA
>MQRK01076548.1:0-23454 GCA_001938485.1 Girardia tigrina
ATATATATATATATATATATATATATATATATATATATATATATATAAATTATTATTTATTTCGACACCGATAAACTGTTAAAATGGATTAGAATAATTTAAATGACAATTGTAATAAAAATTGTATTAATAATTAGTTATTAAAAAATCAATAATAGATATAAATTTAAAAAATAAATAAAAATTAATAACGAAATTATTATTCCTTATCCACTGAAAAAGTCGACATAAATTGCTATTCCAGTCAATTATTGTCGGTTTTCAAGAAAAATAAAACAAACCAAATCAACAAAATTTGAGATCAATTCCCATATTATCCAAAGAAACGATTTAAAAAAACATTGATCTCAACAAAGACATTTCAATATCTTTAACTAAAGAAAATATTTATGTTAAGAACATTGAGACAATTTTCATTTGAATATTTGTTATTATCACATTTAGTGTCATTAAAACTCGGAAGATCTTTCACTGTTTGATATTGCTCTAATTGGTTTTTTCATTTCTACTTTTAATCATGATTATTAGAACATTTTTTTCTAAATCTTTTTAGAATATTTAATTTCTAAAAACATAAACTAAAAATAATAATTTTAACCATTTCTTTATAAAAACTCAAAATAATAAAAATTTTATGAAATTGTGAAAAATGAATTTAAATATAAATTTTATGAGTTTTATTTATATCTATGTAGCAATATGGTTGATATTGTTTTTGTTTTACTGGACAGGAATCCGCGCAATTTGACTTGACTGAAATCTCGCAGTTACATTGAATAAATATTTCGGTGTTGTTATTGTTTTTGCTCTTACAATCTATTAAAATGTTTATTAAAAAATATTAAACTTGATTTTAATTGTTAATTTTAAAATTATAAACTTATGAAATTATTATCATTCCGTTATTATTTTAATTATGCTCGAATAGTCAATCATTGTAAATATAAACAAAATACCAATTTCCATTTGGGTGAGAGAATCACCACTCTAAGTTCAACATACTTGAGGCAACTTACAGCATTCACACTTTCATACAATTTAAAATATTAGTCACGATTTCATTATGGTGATCCTCCTTGGTCCAACTAATTATAATCAAAAACAATTATTACCTAAGAAGGTCTTGTGAGACGATAGAAAAGTTAATCCTTAAATACCATAACAATTTAATGTAACTAATTTATTACAAAATCCTCTCCATCTTACTTTCTTTTTTTGTATTATGATAACTATATTAGTATTCTTTTTATCCTTTTTGTTTCTGGTTGTTATTAGTATTAATATATTTTTTATTACAATTGTTATTGTCCTCATTCTATTAATACTTAAAAAGAAATTTATTAAATTATTATTATTCAGTTAGTTCATTTTTACAGTGTTTAATTTAGCAAATATATACTTAAAATCATTTCTTTTTATTCTCTCAGTTAAATTAACAATTTAACCATGACATGCAATTTGATAGACGAACAGCGCAAATGGATATTGAAACAATAATGTAATACAGAAAATAGTGAACGTGTAAGAGAACAGTGCATCGAAACCTTCTCCAACAAGACTCAATCTATCGGTTGTGAAAAATATGAACAAACGAAGAGTATCAAAAAAGAATACATAAGTGCACGATTACAGTGACAACGCAAGGAAATGAATTTAAAGTTTCTCAGACCTTCACTCAGACCCCATAAAATCGAAACACAGGGACTCATGTAAACTTAATATTGATCGTAGATTATTTGGGCATCTGATAAATCGTGTAGGACTAAAAATGTGCGCCCCTCGATCTATAAATGTTTTATTAGAAGATGAGTGAGATGGTCGTTTATAGTTTTTTGGAAATATCCTGAGTGAAGGACTTGTAGGTGACGGTATTCTAAACAGTGATATTGTCAATTTAACTGAAAGAAAAAAAGAAATGATTTAAAGTATATTTAAATTATTGGTTGCAGTTAATCGACACAATTATGTTTCCTATGAATCTGAAAACAGCCACATTATTATTGAAAAACGACTCAGTTAGCCTGGGGTAACGGTATACACTGGGTTTTCTTGCAAATATGTTGTTGAGCCCATTATTCAGCATAAAAATATTAATAAAACTGTGTACTTAAACATTTTTAAGGATACAATAATCTCATGAGCTTGTGAACAATACCAAATGAAGACTTTTATTTTTAGCAAGATGGGACCCACCCCAATTTCCACGAGCTGAGCATGAACTTCTTGACTTTAAATTTCCAAACAAATAGATTTGACACCGTGATGCCATCAACTGGCCGCCACAAACTACAGATTTAATTTCTATTGACTTCTATTTTTCAGACACTGCCAGAGATTAAATTTTTGCACGCAAGCCTCGCGTCGTTGCAAATATGATTCAGTTCATTTTGGACACTTGTCAAGAAATTGAGGCTTATAAAAATCTTTGTCCTAGAGTGTGCATGAATGTGTTAACAAATATAACAATGAATTTGAGTACCTGAGGGTATACAGCTTCTTATTTCAAGTTTTTATGGTTACACTTGCATCTTATAATTTTTTTTGTATAAAAAATGCAGAAAATATATACGTGCTCTCTCTTTTTAATCACTATAAACCTACGTTTGCAACCCCTGTATATGTATGTATATTCAGAGAATAAGGAACAGTTGTAGTATTAAAATGAGTTTGAAAAGAACTTTTACGTGAAACTATTTCAGTAAAAAAATCTTTCAGACTGGTCAAACTGCTCAGCAATCTCTGCTATTAAATATAACAATATAAAATAAATTTTTGACAAGAAATACTTTTATAATGACAAATATGAATTACCTCAAATGCAGATACTCTAATATGACCATAAAGAGATGGTGAAAAGCTTTCTATTTTTCGAGGCTTGTGAAAGTAATTAAGCGTCTGCTTATTATGTAGATGTTTCCAAACTCCGACCTAAATATATTTCATATTATCATAAGTGAAAACTGACTTTACTAAACGAAGATTGTCTATTTCTCCATCATTGATATTTATTGAATGCATCGAAAATTGAGAAAAAGTTTGAACTCCTTTTTCATCAAATAATTTTGGTTCGTCTGATTTGAAGGCCTGAATTGAAACATTGGAAATTTTAAAAAGACAAAATAGCAAAATAAAATTATAAAGTAATCACTATTAAATTGATAAATTTAAATAATACAACTTAAAGATGACAAAAATTACAATTGATTACATTGTAACTCTAAGTAGCGTTTATACCACTTTCATTATTATCAGTATCAACACTTGTTGTGAAAGAGAATATTTAACTAAGAAAAATATATTTGAATTAAAATTTACAATAATGATTATTAAAACAACACACATTCCAATACATTAATATTTACATAATTATTCCACATTCGCCCTGTTCGACAACTTAATTTCTGTATCTTTTAGGCTTCTGTCTGTCTCGAACTGGATTGCGTCTCACTCTTGTTTTATTAATATTCCGTCGATCTTCCTCTGGCATCTGGTTTTCTTCATGTACATCATGATGATCATTTTTGATACGTTTAGACATAATTGCTGTAGCCGTTTCTGATTTTCTCGTGTCATTTTGTGATGTTCTCAATCTTTTGATATCCACCACATTTCTCTCAATTGTTCTTCCATCACTAATCCTTTTTGATCTGTACGCATGCTTCCCCAGTTTACCGATCACCGCATATGGCCCTTCGTATCTTGGCATATCGATTCCTTTGATTCGCGGTAGTATCCTAGTCAGCACTAAATCACCAATTGCCAGACAAACCACTGAACCTGATGTAGCTGGCTTTTTAATTTCTTGTTTGGTCTTGATCTGATGGCTCACCACTTGTAATACTTGTTGAAGCTCTGTGATATATTTGCAATAGTTTCCCTCATTTGCTGGACTCACTTTCTTTTCCGAGTAGAAAGACCTCATTTTCCGTCCAAAAATCACCTCGAAGGGAGAGAATCCAGTGCTTCTACAAATTTTATTTCTTAGTCCAAATTCAACAAAGGGGATCGCCTCTTCTCATTCGCTGTTGCGTAAAGCATGTATTTTGCTGTACCAAATAGTCTCTCAATTACCCCGTCACCTTGAGGATAATATGGTGAGCTCCGAGATTTTCTAATTCCGAGAAGAGCACAAAGTTCCTTTACGATCTCGCTCTCAAAAGCAGTACCTCTATCTGAGTGTATCCTGTCCGGGATTCCAAATTGCACTATCCACTTGTCAAATATGGATTTGCATATCGTTTTCGCCGTCAAATTTCTCAGCGGTATCAGCATGGTATTTTGAAAAGTTATCAATAATTCCCAAGATGTATCTACATCCATTTTTACTTTCTGGAAGTATTCCTGTCACATCAATAGATATTGTTCCAAAGGGGTACCCTGCATTAAAGGATCCATGAGTCTTATTTCTGTCTGGTCGTTGATTCTTTCGGCTCTGACATTCTTTACATTTTTCTATTCTTATTCTAAAGACATACCTGGTCAGTAGAATTTCTCCTTTAAAAGAGCTGTTGTTTGGTGGCTCCGATGTGCCCATGCAACATATGGGCATGGCCGATGATTTCATCTCTTCTATTTTATGGTAAAAGAAGTTTATGGTCCTCTTGGTGAATAATATATAGCAAGTCTCCTCTTAATCGCAAGTCCTTCCGATTTCTCCATAACACCTGGGCTTCTCTTTCTGCATTCTGAAGTTCTCCAGGATATTGATCTTCAACGTTTTTGTTTTTCATAAGTTTAATTATCAAAGCCAGATTATTATCATCCGTCTGACAGACCTCTTCTTCTTCCATTGCTATCCGCCGGCAGTAGACAACAGCTTTTTTATCATTTTCATTTTCATTGTAATATTTAAAATTTCGTTTTGCCTTCGGATTTTCGTGGCTCATTGCACATTGTGCTCGGGATAGAGCGTCCGAATTCTTATGTTTTTCTCCTTTCCGGTATTGGATATCCATATCAAAGACACTATACCAATTCATTGAGCCATGACCTAAATTGACTAGTACTCGGTGTTTTCCTATTCATTATCCAGCATAGAGCTTTGTGGTCAGTTCTTATACTAAATTTTCTTCCGAATAAATAGTGTCTAAACATTTTTGTGTATTTATAGACACTCAGAAACTCTTTTCGTGTCACACAATAATGTTGTTCTGTTGTAGACAATTTATGCGAAGCGTAGGCTATTACTTTTTCATCACCACTTTGCACTTGAGAAAAGACGCATCCAATCGTGTTATCACATGCATCCGTATCCAATATGAATTGGTCGTAGTTTTTCGGAACTACTATAATTGGCGCGGTCATTAAACATTGTTTCAAATGAAGAAATGCGTCACCCAAACAGGCTGACCATTGCAACGGGTGTAATTTTCTAGTCCTAGCTTTGTTCCAACAGTCTTTACATGCTTCTTCTAATGGCGCAAAAATTTTGGCGTACTTTGTTGGTGCAATCTTTAGACCGGCTTTTTTGATTTTGGATAATACTTTTCGCAGTCTGACCAAATGCTACTCTCATGTCTTCCAAAAAACTAGAATATCATCCAAATATATCAAGCATTCCCTCCAATCTTCTTCCTTTAATATCGCTTTCATAACTCTTTGGAACGTTGCCGGCGCTGCCGCTAAGCCCCTTGGCAACCTCAAAAACTCCCAGTGTCCTTTTCTAGTACTAAACGTTGTTTTCTCTCTATCGCACTCTGCAAGACTTATGTTATAATATCCTGCAGCCAAATCAATTGTACTAAAGTGTTTCGCTCCTCCAAAGGTATCAAAAAGTTGTTGTGCATCAGGAATTGGAAATGATGGAACTTTAGTCTTTTGATTTAGTCTCCTGTAATCTACTGTAAGTCGAATATCTCCATCCTTTTTTGGCAAAATCACTATAGGAGCGTTCCACTCTGATAGACTTGGTTGAATAATATTTTTCTGTAGCAACTGTTCAGCAAACTCATCAACTTTTTCTTGGAGCGCCACCGGAATTCTCCTTGTTTGCTCCTGTATTGGACCACTATCTTTAAGCTATATTTTATGCTCAGTGTTCCGCGCCAAGCCTATTTAGACCAACTAAATACGTCTCTGAATTCTTTCACTAAACTAATAATATTGTCTCTATTGCTATCATTCACACATCTATATTTGGATAAGAGACACTCTCTTTCAGGCGCTTCTCGTGTAACAGCAGCTCCTACAGTCTGAGTCTCATAGGGCACATACTGCTTCCGACTCCTCAAACAGTGCCCTTTCAGTTTAACTGATTTGTCGGGACTGTCGTATCTGCATTCACCTTCGAAACGAAGGGAACGAAAATTGTTCCACTATTAACACCATTATTATCGAGATCAATCTTAATCCCAAGACTCTTCATGCTTCATATCCCAAGAATTATATCCGGGCTCAATCCATCCATAACAAAGAATTTACAACTTTTTCCTTTGGCACCCAATTCAACTATCAGGGATACTTCCGCTCGTACAGGCACTGTAAATCCATCTGCACACTTGATTTTTCTGGATGAACGTCTGGTTTTCAATGTTTTATCTGAATTTTGCAACTCCATTAGCATGTCTTTGCTGATAGCATTCACTTCGGCTCCGCTGTCTAATAAGATCTTTTTACTGTTCTCATTGATCCGACCGTAACACATTGGTTTGTTCTGATCTTTTACTTTATAACTGCTCTTCTTTACTCAAAGATTATTCTGTTCCTTTTGTTTCGGAACAGTTTCTTTTACCACTCTCTCATACGACTTCTATGCATTTGAAATATGACAAATGCTCGGTTCTTCCGTACCTGTTCCCGTGTCTGTTTCACTTTCATTACTGGATATACTGGCAGACTCGACCACATGGACTGATTTATGTTTTCCGTTTAGACAAAACTTATCTATATGCCCCTTTTGTTGCATTTTTGCAGAATCGAGACTTTTTACAGTCTCTCAGAATGTGAATGCTGCTCCCACACTTCCAGCATCCACTTGTTTCTTTGACAGGATTTCTCGTTCTATTATCGCCTTTCCATTGACTCGATTGTCTTTCTTGCTGCAGCATTTTTACCGTTTCCTACAATGAGGTAATACGTTTGTTCAGCTCTGAAACTTAATCCCTGAGCATTCGAATTTCATCATTCTCAGCCAGCACATTTACTGTTGCCGACATCTCCTGAGTTACACATTCATTTTTTATCATCTCGAATGCTTAATCTAAAGTTTTAGGCTGCAACACTTTTAGTGCCTTTTGAGCTCTGTCATTCATTAAACCATTTATAAAAACTTGGAGAGTTATTGACTCTCTTTCTTCGGAGATCAACACCGGTAATTCTTTAAAACAATGAATACTTACTTCTTTCATAAACTCCTTCGTTGACTGGCCATCCTTCTGTCGAATGCCGAATAGTTTCATCCATGATGAAATATCTGACTTCTTTCGTCCGAACAGCTTCAAAAAAGTTTCCTTGAGCCATTCGAAACTCTTTTGGTTTTGGGTGTAACCCCAGTGCGACTTCAAAAACACTGAACATCTTCCTCCAAGTATTCAATGAAGAAGTCAGCTTGTGTTTCCTCCGATATTTCAAGTTGCCGCATAAATGCATCCATGCATTTAAAAAATTGGATAGAATCGTCCCATTCTTCGAATGTTTTCGGAGTTTTGGCGGAGTCTTTTTTCAGGATTCTATTCAAAATTACTTCCAGTAATTTCGACTAGTGATCTATACTATCGGCTTTCATTCTGCTTATGACGCCACTGTTGTGAAAGAGAATATTTAGCTAAGAAAAATATATTTGAATTAAAATTTACAATAATGATTATTAAAACAACACACATTCCAATACATTAATATTTACATAATTATTCCACAATACTCATAATTCAACACTAAAATGTTTTATTAATAACAATAATTCACATACTTAAACAAATTTCTTATTTAATCAAATATTATTTCACCAAAAATGAATCTATTAAATTTTTCTTTTTATTCCATTTTTAACGTAAAATTAATAAAATAATTTTGCACTAAAACTAAAAATTTTTACATAATTTTATCCTAAAACTAATTATTTTAATTTTAAAATATTTAATAACCATAAAAATAAACGTATGTTTTATTTTTTAAATAAGTATTTAGATTTAATGATTTTGTTTATTTTAATTTTAAACTTTTTTACAAGCTTTTATTACGTTTCATTTGCTTGTTTATCTGTCTGGAATTCACTGTCCCGTTCACCTAGCGACATGAAACTTTCAGGACTGATGTATTCTAGGTGACAATACACTTTTTCATTGTCACTGCTCATCTACCACCTTTAGTTTGGCCGCAAAAAGTAATTAAAGTGTCGTTCTCATGTTTTCCTCAGTAGTAGGCTTTGAAATTTGCTACATCTAAATGCAAATAGAAAGCGGGTTTTCGCCTAGTAGGCTTTGATAATTCAGTCAAAAAAAATGTGGGAAGTGGGTGAAATAGATACAGAACCGCAAACATATGACAAATTATAAAAGCTTGTACACCAATAATTTTTTGGTATGATTATACTTATTATATATTTACTTTTTTTATAACTTTCTTTAAATTAAAAAAATAATAAATGACTTTGGCGAAATGCAAATTTAAATTAACCTTTCATAGTAACATTACATTTAAACCCAAAACTAAAATAGCAATTGGCAAAATTTCATGCAGTTTTATTAAAATTCATTAACAGCATTAACACGGCTACCGGAACATATATTATTATAAGAAATAAGATGAGTTATTAATTTTAATTTCGCTGACCTAGATTTAAATAAATTTAATTTTTAAAATCGATTTACAAAAATATGAAGCTAGGTAAAATAATTACATATTTAAAATTTGTTAAAGTAATTATTTTTTCAATTTTTGAAAAATTTAAATTAAAGCTAAAATTAAATTTTAGTTTCGCTTTTTAGAAAATTTTTGAATTGAATAGAAATACGAGGGTGTCCCAAAAGTTCACGGACTGAGAGAATATGGCGTGGTCACGTGTGTGCGTGACTGTAACGCGCGGTGTGTGTACGATGACACAAGGGGGGAACCAGCCAATTGTAATTGAAGTGAACTCTCATTGACTGCCCGTCGGCATGTTTGTGACAAACGAATGTATTAATTTGTCATTTTTCTCTCTTGTAGTTAGTATGGAAGAGGTAGTGAAATCTCTATGAGCAATCATCTATTTCCTCTGGAAGGAAGACACCCCCACTACAGATATTGTGCACCGTTTTGCACCGCGTCTTTGGTGATGCTGCTATGGGAAGAATGGCTGTCTTTAAGTGGGTGCATCGATTCCAAGCAGGGCGTTAATCATTGGAGGATGATGAACGCAGTGGGCGACCAACAACATCCGGATGTCAAGAAAATGTGAAAGTTATCGAGGAAGTCATTCTTGGTGACAGATGTTTCACTATCCGTGAGATGCAGCTATTACAGGCGTTTCTAAAAGTCAGGTGCATCGCATCATGTCATAGGAGCTGGATATGAGGAAACTGACTGCCAGGTGGGTGCCGCGCCTCCTTAACAACGACCAGAAGGCTAATCGAAAGTCTACTTGTCAAGAACTGCTGCAACTGGTTCATGATCTCGGTGAGGTGTTCATTCATTCAAGGATTGTAACAGTGGACGAAACGTGGCTCCCGTTTCATCTTCCTGAAACCAAGGAGCAGTTCTGTCAATGGTGCCGCCCAGGTGACAGACCCCCTTTAAAGGCGAAGACCATCCCTTTAGCTGGGAAGGTAATAGTTACAGTCTTTTGGGACTGTGATGGGATAATTCACATTGATTACTTGCCAAAGGGGGTCACAATCAACAGTGCATACTACACAAACCTGCTTGACAAAGATCTGCGCAACGTTCTCAAGAATAAACGGCGGGGAAAGTAGTCATCCATCCCATTATTGCAACAGGACAACGAACGTCTCCATACAGCAAAGTTAACTGTCAGTACCGTGCAACGATTGGGCTGGACAATTTTGCCTTACCCCCCATATTCACCGGACCTCACGCCGAGTGATTATCACCTTTTCTCGGCATTGAAGAAACCGATTCTAGGACATCATTTCGCGAATTTGGATGAAATGAAAACAGTAATCAGTGCGTGGATTGCGGAGACACCGTGTATTTTCTTCGATAATGGTATTCGGAAGTTGACACAGAAATGGGAAAAGTGTGTGAAACTGGATGGGGATTATATTGAAAAGTTCGATAGCGATTCTGATGAGGATGATTGTTAACTGGAATAAACTTTTTGAATTTGTTGTTACTTAACAGTCCGCGAACTTTTGGGACACCCCTCGTATTATTCTTAATTTTTGGCAAATTTTAGATCAGCGTTTTCCAAACTGTGAGGCGAGCCTACCTAAAAGTTAAAGTAAAATAAAATATTGTTGGGTATTATAATCAACTTTATCCAATCAGCAGCGCAACCAGGTGGGTGCAAGAGTGCATTTGCACCCTTAAAAATTTTCTTATTATATTTGAAATTTATAAAAAAAGAAGAATGAAATGAATTTAATTTGAAAATTCTACTCAAATTCAAATTCCTATACTCGTATGTAATAATGATATTATTTAAATTTATGTATTTATTCAGCGTTTCAATCAGCATTTAAATACATATTGTTTGAAATCTTCAATCTGTTAAAAATTATTTTTTAGCACCCCCAATTAGGAATTTCTGGTGGTACCCCTTCATTCAATTAATTTACTTGACTCTAGATAAACTAAGACTACTATAAGTAGACATTCTCCATGGATCTGCATAAATTGAAATTAAGTAATTAATTCTGGATTATTCAAATTTTCAACAATCAATTAACACACAGTTCGGCTCAAGATATTCAATTAATAAACACGTTGCAAGACAAAGCCTAAGAAATACAGAATATTGTACTATAAATATATACTTTCCATTAATTTCCGTAAATTGAAATGAATTAATTACTTTTGTGTTCATTAATCTGTTATGTTATTCTTATATTAATGGACCTAAAGAAAACAAACCTTGTATAATATATCCCGTTTCAATATCCAGTTCACCTTCCTGAATAACTGGATCGCTTTGTTTANGATCTCCGCATCGCTGTAGTTAGAAGTCTTTCGTAAAATAGATTCTGAGCATAATTCATTTATCATTGTAATATTGGAATATATTTGTCGGATCGCCGCAATATTGATATCTTGGCACAGAAATGACGGTAAGTACCACTTGTTAGGTTCAACAAGCATACCATAGTATTTCGCCTAAGAAAGTTGATCACTTTCATTACAACATATATTCTTACTCTTGAAATAACTGCTTTGGCAACTGTGTTTCTACTTTTGAGAACAAAATCCCATACATCATCATCTCTTGATTCTTCAAGTATACGATCTATCACTGTCACTAGTTTACTTGGATCTTGAATAACTTCGTCATTAAGGGTCCATATTCGGATACCAATCGATTTTTGATCAACAAATGGTCGGACAAAATTATCATAGTCTAATTTTGTTTCAATTAAAGTACAAAATAATTTTAAAAGTAAAACAAATAAATCTGAAAACAAAAATCGTTTCGCTATAAAAAAATATTTCTTGACAATAAAAATACGACTTGTGGTATCAGAAAATAATGAGAAAACGAAAGAAAAGCATATAAAGTAATCGGCAGATGAACCTTTCAAGAAAATGTACATGGACTTCTGGGGACCATTCAAAAGGGATTACGGAAATAATTTTGGTAAGGAAATAATTTCGCTAAAGAATTAATTTTGTTAGTGGACTAATTTCACTTATGCTAATATTATTTTGGTTATTATTAATGAAACCCGATATTGTAGAAAAAAGTAATTAATTAAAAATTGTAAGAAATTAAAATAAAATATTAGACAACTTTAAAATATTAACAACTTTTAAATTACCCCTTTTTTACATAAAAATAAAATTATATTTCCATTAATAATTACGTTTTCTAAAATAAAATTAAAATCGCATTTTCATTTAAGTCGATTTAATTGTTTTACAATTATATTTTGATTCCAATTACAATTTCCAAAAATAAAATTATAATTATACTTATAAAGTATTTTATTAAGTATTTAATTATAAAGTATTTTTAATTTACTTCGATTTAATTGCGTAAAATAAAAGTTACAAAAAGTAGTTCAGTTTATTTTTATTTCGCAAATAAAATATTAAACTTTATATTACTTTTGATTTTATTTCAATTAAATATTTTCAAAAAACAACCTCAATTTCCTTTGGGAGCTGGTCGGCGAAATCGACCGGAAGAGGCAATTGCCACCGTTGTGCAAACACTGTGGACACCGGAATAACGTCCGTCGAATTTGGAGTGGCGTTGTACCACGCAATCATATCGTGGACTGCTTCCAACTTCACGCCGCCATGCGCTTGATGATCTGATGGCAGCGTTCAACAATACCTTTTCCACTGGGTCGATTCGCGCACCGAAACCGCATTTCGACACCCATTTCCGAAATCAATCATCAGATTGCCGCTGCGTGATGTGTCGGGAAATTATCTGTTAGAAGCTCTTGTGGTGGACCGAATTCATTGAACACCGCTTTCAAAGCTGCACTTAAATCTCCATCGCATTCTGAAGCGATCCTTCTCCAAATTGATAACCGCCCCTGTCCGCAATCGACCAGCCTCATGTACTTTCCCTCAGATGTGGGTGTCACGTCCATGGCAAGCCGCTTCCATGTTTCTTTGACGCCCAACTCGCCCTTCGACCACTTTAGTGATTGATGCACACTGAAGACATTCTTTCACCACCATTCTTTCACTTGCACCTGCTTCTCAGTTATTCGCCCTGGACCCCACAATTTCCTCGCCAAGAACATCATCCGCTTCACCTCGAAATGGTGGATAGCATGGAGTGCCTTCAGACGATCTATCGACTGCCG
Source organism: Girardia tigrina (assembly GCA_001938485.1). Lineage (NCBI taxonomy): Eukaryota > Metazoa > Platyhelminthes > Tricladida > Dugesiidae > Girardia > Girardia tigrina. Next base: position 12,915 of record MQRK01076548.1, read on the forward strand.
CTCTTCCTCCATCGTTACTGCCGCCACATTCGGTCGATCCTTTGCCGCTTTCAGTCAGTCACTAGGTACGCGAGTGAGGTGATCCGCTCGGTTCTCTGCTGAACTGACCAATTTCTATTCCACCCGAAGCTCCTCCTCTTCGATAGTCTGCTTGATTGTACATATGCGTCGCTTTACGAGCAGCTGGCTCATTCTATCGCCCCTCGTAGCGTTTGTCAACCACCGTAACACAGTAGTGGAGTCGGTCATATTCTCGATATGTTTTAATCCCTATGAGACTGCTACTTTTATTGCCTCATTAGCCGCATCAAGTTCTGCCAGGTTGATGTGAGCGGCGTCATCCTCCTTGGGAAGCCAGAAGCATCCTCGACCACCGCTCCCCCTATCTCTACAGAGATACTGGTCGCAATCAAACTTGCATCACACCCCAATCGACCGTATTTTTGGTAGGGTACTTCTCATTTGCCGTTCACCGGGTCTTCGCTCATGAGCCATGTCGCTAATTTCTGCACGATGTCCACTACACAGCGTAGTTCTACTGTATCATCCCACCCACCTCAACAGGACAGCCTTTTTAAGAAACTGCATGCCGGCCTCAACCAACCGCCGACCGGGAAATGGCTTACATGCTGATCGACCCATGAGAAAAGCTTCCATCGCGTCAGGCTGTCCAGTAGAGCCGGTATATTGCCATCTCGGTGCCAGCGTAGTTCACTGCCGGTCTTCCGCAGCGCGAGTCCAAGCGCTCTATCTCCATTAATCTTTACCGGCGGNGAAACCCTTGAGCACCTCCACCACGCGCTCCGCTGATACTTTTCTGCTGTCAATCATGATACCATCGTTGTACTCATCTGCAACTTCCGCAATTTGTGGATCCGACCCGAGCACGTGGTCCATGGTGCGCCTCATAATTTTTTGTGCCGCGTTCAATCCAAAGCCCAGTTGCGTCAGGAACCACGTCTTCCTTTCGTGGTGGATCACTTGATCGGGCCATAGGCTTGAGTTCACCTTGATTTGGAGATATGCCCACCTCAAATCGATTATCTCGACCGATGACCCCATCTTCCTCCATCTGTGACGCTTTTCAGCGCACATCAGGCTTTCTGAGTGTGGCTGGATACGAACTCGTTTAATGTTCTGTAGTCTAGTACCGGTACACATTCCCCTTGGCTGCCTGAACCACGCCATCAGAGGCAAAATCGCCTTTGCTTTGCCATTAAATGGGATGAGCCACCCGTTTTTCTTCCATTCGGACAACTCCTGGATTATCTCTTCTTCGTACTGCTTGGCCGACGCGTATGCGGCCGCTCCCTCAAGTGACTCTGGTGGTTCCTAACCGCTCTTCCACTTCCATAATGCTGTCCATGAGCGGCCGTCAAACTGGGCTATAAAATTAGAATCGTCAATCCGCGTTCGTACCGGTTGTTTCGCTCTGCCCACCGCTACTTGATTTTCTATCAGTCCAAACTTTGGGGTGCCGCCTCGGCCTGGCACCCACACGCCCCCAAGTTGGTTGATCGCACCCATGCCGAGAAGTACCCCCATCCTCAACCCGACAACTTCTAGTACCACTAGAACATGGCATTCGATCCGCTGCCGCTGCACTTAATCGACATTTTTCTTGATCAATATATTTCTGAATTCATACTAATTATTTTAAATAAATGAAAATCTTTTAATAAAAAATATTAATTATAAAGAATCTAATTGATTGGAATTAAATCTAAACATTTTTTAAAAAAGTACATATTAAATTATTAAATTAAAATTTTAAATTACATTAAAAATTAAATAATACATTCAAAAATTATTTTAAATCTTTTTACTTTAAAATTAAATTAAATTATTTTTAATTAGTAGGAATCAAAGAAAATACCAATCGTCCATCTGCGTAGGAGAGGCACAATCCGAATCAACATACAACATGCACAATACACAATTCAAAACATTCCTCACAGTTTTAATTAAAATACTTAGCGCTTATGTTCAAATCTTTGATTAATGAATGAGATATTAATAATTTTAACTTTTAATTTCTCAAAATTTAATTGAATAAAATGCATTAAATAAATTTTAAAATAAACATTAGTTTTTATATTATATTAAATTTAAGAAGTTAAATCATTTAATAAAAGTATTATTAAAATTTATAATTATAAAACTTTTAATTATTTAGTATTGTTGGGGTTCCGAAAAATATAAATTAAATTTTAAAATCTAATAAAAAAAATTTAAAGTAATTCGCTGGTTAAAATTAATATTTTTTGATTATTATAATAGTATTTTTATAAAATTTATAAAATATTTGTAAATATTTTGAGATTTGTTTTAGTTATTCATTTTCAAGGTTAGGAAAAACTAGTATCTAAGCAATAGTTATTTCAGTTACAGATGCCCATTTGATCACTCAAAAGAAAATTAACTTTAAATTATATGCGTGGTAAATTTGTTTGTTGATTTCTTATATTATTATTTTTTTAACAAAAGAATTAATAGAAAAAGTTTTTTTTAGTATCCTATAAAGGAGAAAATTAAGCTTTAAATAAATTGTAATATTACGAAAGTATTAGTATCCTATAAAGGAGAATATAAGTTTTTAAATAAATCATTCTAGCATCGCTCGAACTAAAAAGTTGTTGTAACTGTTTGATCGAAGTGTGATCTTTGAATTGTAGCGTACTGATAGAGTTGAATTTATATTTGTACTTCAATTGTTGTTTGCAGAATAAATTATTATTAAAAAGTCTTGTTCATTCTTCATATATTATTGTTGGAAGAAACCTTTTGTTTCATTTGGAGTCAAATTAGTAGCTGAATATAAATAAAGAATAAAACGAGATTGAAATCGTAATACCCAACAGTATTTTAACATTAATCTTATTTAAATAAGAAGATTAATATTTATAAAATATAAATTAGAAGAAAACTTTGAAAACCTTTATCAAGTAAGTATATTATTAAAACTCAATTATTAAATATTTATGATCAATAAAGATCTTCTCCATTATTATAAGGTCCTTGGAAGAAATAATATATTGTTAATTTATAAATCATTAAAAATATTGATCAATGTTCTTCTCAAAAGACAAGGTCAAAAAAATTAAAAAAATATCCTCTGTCTTTGATCAACTTATGGCTTCAGATAATTTAATTAGTTTACATTAAATCATGAGTAACAGAAATCGGATTTTTTAAATGAAGTCTTAGCCCATCTTCAAGATGAAATTTTTCTAATAAGGGATAATGTTGTTTTTCCTGCTCATACATCATTTTAATGCGTCTTCTTTTTACGGGAATACTTCAAATGTAAGTTTTACGGTTCAATAATTAAAATAGTATTTTTTGTTTCTTATTTGTACAAATATAAGACATATTACGTACAATCTATCATTATTTATATCAAACTTTTATATTTTTATTTATATGTCTTCAATATGATTCAATAAAAAGAGAAGAATATCAGCTAGAAGAAAGGGAGAAGTAGAACATAATACTGGTGGAATAAGCAAAAGAATATCATAAACTGCCAAATTGGTTACCAGTTAACCGTAGTTAATTGTTGATATCAGCTAATTAAGGGTTAACAAAAAAATAAAAAGAGAATTACATTTACAATTATAATTATAAAAATAATAAAAAAAATAAAAAATAACATAGAATAAAGAAAATCAATCAACAAATTAAAAAATAATATAAATTACAAAAAGAAAATCTATGTATATAAATGTTGGATCGTACTACAGTTGCCTCGACCGCTGAATAATCATTTAATTTGATTTACAACAGTAGAATCGTCTTCCCGACCTACTTACAATAAAATCCTCTTATTCAAACCAGTGATTAGGTTAATTTCAGTGCTCTCTTTGTTTCTAAATGAATCCTTTTAGATGAAACTTTTTTCTTAATCTTTTTATATTAAACTGATATATATGTATATATTGTTGGGGTTCCGAAAAATATAAATTTAATTTTAAAATCTAATGAAAATTTTTAAAATAATTCGCTGGTTAAAATTAATAATTTTGATTATAATAATAGTATTTTTAATAAAATTTATAAAATATTTGTAAATATTTTGAGATTTGTTTTAGTTATTCAATTTTCGAGGTTAAGAAAAACTAGTATATAAGCAGTAGTTATTTCAGTTACAATTCACACTTATTACTATTCAAAGAATATTTAAACCTGAATGTACGGTAAATTAGATTTTTGTTAATATTAAGAAATATTCAAGTATCCTGTAAAGGAGAAAGGTTAAGTGCATAAAATAAATTGTAATATTACAAAAGTATCAGTATCCTATAAAGGAGAAGTTAAGTTTTAAATAAATCATTTTAGCATCGCTCGAACTAAAAAGTTGTTGTAACTGTTTAATCGAAGTTTGATCTTTGAATTGAAGTGTACTGAAAAAGTTGAATATATATTTGTACTTCAATTGTCGTCTGCAGAATAAATTATTATTAAAAGGTCTTGTTCATTCTTCATATATTATTGTTGGAAGAAGCCTTTTGTTTACTTGGAGTCAGATTAGTAGTTGATTATAAATTAAAAATAAAACGAGATTTAATTGTATACCCAACAATATATATATATATATATATATATATATATATATTACTTAAATTAACTTCACTGATTCTAGATCGACCTGTTGACAAAAATGCTACTTGTTTTCATAATTTTGTCAAATTTTATTTTTATCATTTTATGTCCTTCATTTTTTCACTTCCTTGCGAATAGGGGGTCAGAATGTGAAAATCGAATATCGAATTCCTCGGGAAAATTAATTAAATTAGTGGGCACCACAACAATACTGTTATAAAATTTATTTATTTATTTATTTAATACATAATATCAGAATAACTACAAAGGAAAAAATCAAGTAAAACAACTTACCGACACTGGAATCGGTTATCAATGAAATTTTTTGTACACTAAAATGCTTTAAGAGATCAATCACTGCGAAGGAGTACAGTTTCTCTGGTAATGGTAAAGAATAGAAATGAGGCATGTTCGAATATTCTGGAACATTAGTTTGACATATAAATGGATCAACAGAAATGTATGGGATCCCAATATAGGCAGCCGTTTGAGCCATTGCCACGGAAGAATCACCGATAATCAAGCTGATCTGTAATTTGCTCAGATGATTGTAACCTGGAATAAGTGCCTTAATACTTGGAGAGGTATTTTTATAAAAAATATTTACTTGATTTCATTATCTCAAGAAATGGGGAAGAATGATTTATAGTCAACTGCTTTAATATGACACGGTTTTCATCTCCTCTTTCGGCCAGCCTCGACGACAAAATGTCGAACCAATGCTTTCCAACCACGCCTGATTAGCAATTTTTAGGTAAACATCAGTTATTTTTATATTTTATAGAGAAAAATGTTTTTAAATAGTTTAGAAAGTACTGTAATTCCTATATTAAAATAAATGACTTGAGTCTTAAATTAATATTAATGGGAAATGTTTAGCAAATTCTTGTATAAAAACCGTACATTACATTAGTACAAGTAACTCGTATACAACCTTTGAACGCAATTCCAAATACCCTTTGAATTTATTTGACTGATAATTATTGTTATCCAATAGGTAGAAGGATCATTATCCTATAGATCCCTAGTTTATAACATAAAAACTGGGTGAGCAACATTTCGGCCGTTACAACCAATGGTAGATCACCCATTCAACTATTTACACCGACGGACCCTACCTGTGGTCACGCGAATAATGAGAATAAAATTATGTTGTCTTTAAATTTGAGTTATGTTTTATAATTTATAAATAATTCGATATAACAATCACATTTTTATTTCTATTTCATTCTTTCAAGTTATTGACCATGAGATTGATGATAATTAATGAGTACTTACTTTATTCATTAGAATAAATATATTGCCATCAAATAATATTTTGAAAAATTATTTTAATTTTTTTTTATTTCAATATGTACACAAAATCACAAAGAAGTTTCCCACATGATGGGAAAGAAAACCTCTCTAAACGCGTCGACTGATTTAAAATTCAAGTCCGTAAATTTTGTTTTGTATATATATTGGGTAGGCTACTATGTAATTGCCGATTTCAGTTATTAATGTGTCTCACTCCCATTTTTATGATATCCGTCAATATTATGAACTTAATATTATTGATGTTAGCCGTCATCATAACCAAGCTTTACAAATTCATTACGTAGATAATTACTAAAGGCTTTTAAAAAATTTCATTATTTAATATAATAATCAATAATTAATATGGAGTCAAAAATGAATATTTTCACCATATTTTGCTTTATCATTTCCATAAAGGAAATAACGCAGAGCAAACTACCTAAACATTACGTGATGTGTATGGTAAATAAGCCTTTAAAGAAAGGCAATGCCGAGATTGGTTTAGAAATTCTGTTGTGGACAACTCCTTTCGTGTTAAAACTTTCAATTCACTATAAAATTTAACTTAACTCAGTTTTTGACCGCAAAGGGTCATACTCGCTACGAGTGTGGCATTTCCAAGTTTTCAGAGAGAGGTAAAATGTCATCGAACAAAATGGCAAATACATCATGGATTAAAGTTCATTCCAACACTCTTATTGATTGAACAAATAAGCATTTACTTAGTTACAAACCCTATATAGATATGCGCAAATAAAACTTTGACTTTAAATAATGAGTTAAAAAATTTTATAGGTTTATAAGGCCATTTCTAGTCAATATCATTTTGAAGTATAAATAAATAAACTTAATAGTTCTAAAAGCTAAGAGAACACATTAATTTATATTGATACGACGTTAATATAACCGTCAGATATAGTTTACTTATATTCTATAATTATGTTCGATAATGTAGCTAACTGGCTATACTAAGTATAGTAATGAGCTTCCATAAACTTGGGCTCGAAAATGTAATCCCCCCAAAAATAAATAGGACCACTTTTATATCAAGTGTAACTACACAAAATAACAATAACTCAGAGAAAACAAGGGAAACAAGTAATCACAGAAAAGGAGAACATTCTAATGAAGGAATCAACAATATACTCAAAAACTACCCGCAAAAGTCCGGTAGAATAATATCTTCAAGTAATAAAAGAACAGATAATCGCGTGTGATGTCAGTAATCATAAAGAAAATAAATCGTCCGTGATCAAAAGAGAAGTGATTTCCAGGAAATGGGAAGAATTGAATTTTTTGAGATAGTTTTCAGGTATTTGAAAAGTGAAGCTGTAAAATAGAATAGATATAGGAATAACAATTGATTGTTTCGTCCACAGGTGATAGAAATAAATGTCGTTTGCTGTTGGAGTTTGGTTTTGAATTGTTCTGAGAGTAATTTAATCCGATATGTTTTAAACTCTCTTATCGCAAAGGTAAGACCAATAATTTTCGTTGATTGTATTATTGATTTTTTATTAATAATAATTTATTGTAATAATAATTTAATTCTTTTTTCTATCCCATCACTGGAGTGACCGCCTAATAGTAGGTATTCCAGAGATGTCGGAGGAAAGGAAAAAAAACAAAACAATAAAATAAGAAATATAAATATAAATAAGTCTAATTATTATAAATAAATATATATTTAATTAAAATTAAATATTAGTTATGGTCCCTGTGTACCTCTATAGATGTTTTGCGGATTTTCTAAGTGTAAATACGAAATCAAATGAGTAAATTTGACGAAATTTGTCGGAAGTATAATTCTTAGGAAATATTTAAGAATACTTATGTTAGTTTCCCTTATATCGTTTTCAAAATTCGAACGAGAATTCATTATTATCAAAATTTGTATTACATAATTTTATTATGACGTTACATAATTTTAAACAAATTTCCCTTTCCTTTTCTTTTAAAACTTTTGTCATTTGTATTTTTTCTCCTTTTTTTTAAAAAAAAATCGATTTTCATTTCGTCAATTTCATTTATTTAATTAATCATTTTTTCTTCTTTAATATTTTAAAATTATATCAATTGTTTTTTTATTAAATTTTTTAATTTCAAAATAGTGTTTGTATTTATTCGATGTTTTTTATTTCTTTTATTAAATATTTATTTAACTTTTGGGATTTATGAATTGAGTTTTGTTTTATAAATTGTGTAATTATAATATTAAATTTGAATTTTCTAAAAAGTTATTTGGTGAAATGAAATTTTAAATTTCTCCTCAAAATTTATTTGCTTTCAAAGTAATAAAGTACCGCGCTAAAAAACAAGTAAATTGCTTTAGATTATATATATTAAAGAATAGTTTTTCATTTTTAAGTTAAATACTAAAGAACAATAAAACTACATGATCTTACAACAGTTTTAAACAGAACCGACCACATAAAGTCATAAACTATTTATAACCCTTTACTAAAAACCTTTTTTCTTTGAAGACTATGAGGAATTATCAAATATTCGTGGATTTTCGTATATTTGGATCGTCACTATTTTTTCTTGTTTCTATCTTTTATTAATTATCAGAATTAATCAAAGTAATGAGCTCAATGTTTATAATCCAAATGTAAAAGTAAATAAAAAAAATTTTAATTATTTTTTTTTATAAAATCAATCGCCAGTTTTCGTTATTAATATTTTATTCAAAATAAATCCTTCCATAAATTGTGAGAAGTAAAAGAAGTAAAATTTCTCACAGATTTTATATTTCTGGTAGATCCAAGATTTACAAATATGTAAGGAATATTTTATTGTAAGTTTATTGTAAGTTGTATTTAGGATTGTGTTTCTCCCACCTAGATGGAAGATTTATATTATGAATAAAAGTTAAATTATTTGAACATTTAAAAAATGTAAATAACAACTTCAAAATTAAATTAATATATTTTAAAATATAATTTGATTAAAGCTTTTTATATATAATTATTGGACATGTTTCGATGTTTACACACATCATCAGCAATTTTTGGATGTTTAGTATATGAATATTGAATTGTTTGAATAATACGATTTTACTTGATATATTTACTTTAAAAGGTAACCAAAAAATTAATTATTATTATTTATCAAAGTATTATTTGGTAATAATGGCACAAAGAATATTTTAATTAAAAATTTTAAGTATTGAAATAACCTTACTTTGCCCATTCTGAATGTTAATTGATGGGTTGTAGTGTATTATTAGTAGAGATTCACAAAACTGTCGTTCGTAATGTGAATCAAAACCTTTCTGTACAATTAACAATACTTTGATAAATAATAATAATTAATTTTTGGTTAAAGTAAATATATCTATTAAAATTGTATTATTCAAACAATTCAATATTCATATACTAAACATCCGAAAATTGCTGATGATGATGTATGTAAACATCGAAACATGTCTAATAATTATATAAAAAAGCTTTAATCAAATTATATTTTCGAAATACTAAACTTGCGTTTACAAGACCCAATATAATATATTTTAATCTAATAATATATAATAATATTTATCATAAATAATATATTTAAAATAAAATTAAAATATTTTTGAAAATAATTTAAAATTATTTTATAATTTAAATTTATTCGAATAATTATAGGTTTATATATAGAAATAAAATTTATCAACCAATAACGTTGTATGACTACGAAAGTTTTGCGGAGAATTGTCTTGGAGGCAATTCGAGTTGTGATGTCAATTACTGTATTGCAAATCATATTAGTATTCCTAATAATTCTGTTTATCTTGTTTCTGTCTTTTATTAATTATCAGAATTAATACAAAGTAATTAGCCACTTGTTTACATTCCAAATGTAAAAATAAATAAATTTTCTATTTAAAAAAAATCTTTCCATAAAATATGAGAAGTAAAAGAAATAAATATTCTCACCAATTTTATATTTTTGCGGGATCCAAGATTCGACAGATTCTGACAGAAGTATTACAAATATAATTTTCCACAAATTCATAAAGTATTTATAATGGAAGTTACAAACTTTCTTTAATTTAATCTTGAAACAAGAAACAATATTATATTTACGTGGTAAATGAAGGTCAATGGACCACTGCCAACATTACAAATGACACTGTGCGTTATTATTTATATTATTTATATTTAATTATTGATTTATTTGTGGAACTATTTATTTTAATTCGCCAAATTTTAAATATAAAAATAAATTTATTATTTCATTTATATATTTTGTTTTACAAGGATCAAATCAACCTCTGTAAGGGTTTTAGTGTTAGAGATTGTGAACAAGGGTTGGGAAATTGTGAGAATGAGTTATTTATTAATTTTAATTTGATCAATTAAAACATTAAATCTTGGGTAATAAAACAATCAGGCGCCATTTTCATGATAGATATTTCTTTGATTGTTTAAATAAGAAATAAAATTGTACAAAACTTTCATTTTAATTTAGTATTTATTGTCAAGTTTTATATTTATATATATATATATATATATATATATATATATATATATATTATTTAGAACTGATAATGGTATTTTTAATAATAATGAAAAGAAAGGCCATTTTTTAATATTAAATTTATTCCCAATACAAACGCGTTTCACCATTTCGGCATCTTCAGTGCAATGAAATAAAG
>MQRK01076550.1:0-35996 GCA_001938485.1 Girardia tigrina
TAAGGAATGAACTCAATTCTTTTTAATAAACTTTATTAGCAAATGACACTTGAGCACAAACTGAATTGAAACTTTATCGCCAAATCAAATATTTGAAGCACACTCAATCAACACAACTCAATATCGATTTTTGAACGAGCAATATCTGTAATTTTAAAATAACAAACTTTCTCCCTTACAGGATACTCAATTTGTAATTATATTTAAAATAAAAATAAAGATTACCGCAATTCATTACATAAAAACTTTAATGGAAACAGCAAAATATATTTTTGTCCGAAAAATTTTGAGTGAATAAGACTAAAATAATAATTGTTTTTATACTAGTTTTTCCTAGCCTTGAAAGTTAGTTTGCTAAAACAAATCTAAAATTTTTTTAGAAATTTTATACAAATTTTATTAAAATAATGTAAATCGAAAATTATTGATTTTCTAACAGTGAATTATTTTTAATTAATTATTTTTTTTACAAAACTTTTTGATTAAAAATTTAAATTTGTATTTTGAAACCCCCAACAGTTTATATTCTCCTTGAATCTCTTTCACATGTAAAAACACCATAAGAGTCAAAGTAAATATTTGGATCTTTCATTACTAAAACCCAGTGAGATTCATCTTCTCTTATAGTTTCAAGATTTAAAATATCCTTTTTATAATCTTTTCGATATCTAATCCTAATTCTTTTGTCATATCTCTTAACTGAAAATTTGTTGTTTCATTTATTCCAAAATTGATCTAAAAAGTTTGTATATTTTATATATAATAACTCATTCCCACGCTGTGGGAATCTATAAATAGAAACAAAATAATAAACACTAATTTATTAACTATCAAAATAATAAACACTAATTTAATAAACACAATAATTCATTAATAGTCTTTCCAAAAATTAGAATTCTCAGAGAGAATTATTTTAATGGTTTTGAATTGAGCCTTCACAAATCCAATAGGTAGAGCACACAGTTGGAATCTTGGGTATTCACTGCATGTGTTATATAAAAGTATGCTGTAGAAATTGAATACGATATCTTGTCTTGTTCCATCAATTTTTTAAAAGCCGTAACTCTTCTATCACAGACTGATTTTATATGTTGTAAATAATATAATAATATAAAATCTCAGTATCCTTCTGTTGAATTTTATTCTTATATTCCAGAATTTTCTCCATCGCCTTCTCACAAGAAATATTATAATCATCGTTGAGCGAAGATAAATCATAATTTACAAGAAGTTTCTCTTTTAAACTAGCCTCCATTTTCTGTTTTATACTTAATTTAACATCATTCTTTTTTATTTCATTTTTTCGTTTCTTTTCTGCTTGTTGATATTCCTCATATTGATCAATATATGCTTGATCTGAAAATCTCGGAACTTTAGCAAATTCCTCTGTTAAATATAATCTGCATTCTTCTTTCAATTCTTCTTTTACAAATCGCTCTAAAATAACATTTCTTAGACCTATAGCAAAGTCTTTCCTTTCTTGGAAACTGCTGGTTCTTTTCATTTTTTACTAAAAAAGAATCAAATATAATTAAATAGGATGATTGTAGTATTTCATTATTTATTTTTTGAGATATAATTTTAATATTATATCTATAAAGTAAATAATATTATATTCTTAATAAATTAAAATAAAATATAATTAAATATGATGATTGTAGAATTTCATTATTTATTTTAGAAATAATATTAAAATTATATCTCTAAAGTAAATAACATTATAATTAAAAATTATCATAAATAATTGTTGATTAAAGAATTGGCTTTTCCTTACCATATAGTAAAGGTAAACCAACTCTTTATATAAGACATTAAAAAATAAAAAAAATCACTTAGTTTGAAAAATTTTTTTGAAATTATGATGACCGTAAAATATAATAATTACAATACGTAAGCTATTGTGAGTATACTAATTATTATATGTTATTGTAAGTTATTGTAAGTATAATTATCGCAAGCTATTGTAAGTTATTGTAAGTCTACTATTATTATATGTTATTGTAAGTTATTATAACTTGTATTGATTGATTAGACCAATTAGTTATTATAATTATTGTAAATATAATTAAAATAATCTTTTAAAATAAAATCTTTTAAGATAAAATGTTAAACTTTTATAGATTTTTCTTCAGATTTACTTCTGTTTTACAGATTTTATTTTTCCAATTTTAGAACCTTAAAAATATCGAATTTTTAGAAATTTTTTCCAAGAAATAAAAGTAATAGTTTTAAGGGTGAATTGTGAAAAAATAAAAAAATTTAGTTGAATTTAGACTTTTATGGTGAACACATGATTTTTATTTTTTTAAATCAATTTTTATAATATTTTTTCTAGTTTTTTCTGTAAAAAATGATTAGATTTCATCAATTTTAAACTTTTATCAGTGATTTTTTAAAAAGAGACTATTTTTCTCATAAAAAGAGATCCACGCTAGTAATCTTCATCGTATTTTTTATTTTGTGCATGAAATTTTTTATAATTTTTCCGAAAGTGATTTCTGTACCTTTTAAAATGGAGAGTACAAGTAGTATGGAAATGGCAGATGTAAGTCATCAAGTAAATTTAGACCATGAACGAGGAACGAGTGAAATGGGCAGAAAATGAGTGGCTTACATCTGCCATTTCCATACTACTATTCTCAAAATAAAAATAGGTAAGAATTTTTTAGTTGTTTTCAAGAACTCCCGAGACAAAGTTGATGGATAAAATTTTATTACTTTCTAAGAATAAATATGCATGTCAAAAATATATTCTTCTTAAATTTAAATAGAAGTTTTTTAGTGTTTCGAATATAGAACAGTGATACCCAATGGGTTAAAGTTAATTTATCCTTTTCTTAAAACAAAAAAGTTATATTTTATTTTTGTAATCAAAATATTTTAAATTAACAAACATTTATCAATTAAATACAAATAGCAAAATAAAAATAAAAGTTTTAAAGTAAATAAGCAGTTTTAATTTATTAACAGTTATTTTTTTAAAGAAAAAGAGAGTTGTTCCAAGATATAAATCTGAGAGAAAGATAAAGGACAGCTATGAAAAATCATTTGGATAATTCAAGATAATAGAAATTTATTAATATTTTAACAAAATATAATGTATAAATAAAATTGAATATGAAAGTTTGTTCGATGCAATCTCAAGTTGCCGTAGAGACTGACCGATGGTAGCAGAGTCATGGGATTGTTTTCGTTCTGGGCTCATTTGTGAGATGATTGGTTGTTCATTGACTTAATTTTTTATTTTTCAAATCGTTAATATATTAGATTCGTCACCTATAATTCAGTTTGTTCAAATATCTGAAATCGTAGCAATAAATGTAATTATGTAATTGAAATATAATTAATAAATTCGTCAGCAACAAATCATTTAATTATCAAAACAAAAATCGCACGCACCAACAATTTTTCTTACAAAGAAATTCACTTCAATAATAACAACATCTTGTTTCAACAAAATAATTCGTTTTTAAGCAAAAATCCTGACTTATGAAAAAATTCTTTACATCAAAAATATCGTTTTTCAATTCGAGACAATAAATGTTATCAAACAGAAAAATTATTTAGTTAAAAAAATCGTTTTTTTCAATTCGGAACAGTAAAATATCGTTCTTTAAATCGAAAAAGTAAATTTCATGAAACGAAAAAGTCGTGTCAATAAATCGAATTCGAGAAAAAGTGATTTATACAATCTCTTAACGTCTGAGTAAGCTCATTTTGATTGGTTGACAAATTACATTGAGTCAATCAACTCATTCAACTGACAGAAATTCAGCACAAAAGTCATCTCACATTGGTAAAACTTTCAACACCACCACCAAGTTCCTTTACACTGTCGATAAAAAATGAAGACGTTGCCACCTTCAGAGGCACCTAAGGGGGGATATAGGGGATCAATTCTTTCGAAATATTTTTAAAAAAATTTATATACTAAAAATTTACTACCATTTACTAAATATACCAAAATTTTATTTATGTTAAATCTTTTCTATTTAATAAAATTCTTGATGTTTTAAAATTTAATAAAATTCTTGATGTTTTAAAATTTAATAAAATGCACATTATCATACGTAATTTTATCTTAAAGAAATAATTTGTTTAAATATTAATAGTTTTATTCGATTTGAATTAATTAACTCTCATAAAAATATTGTTAATAAAAAATTTAATCTGGTTTAATAAAAATTTGATTTCAGCAACATCATTATGAAGAGGCCACATGATATCACCAATTTCTTTACTCCGAGACCAAAGAAATCCATTTCTTGAGCCAATATTAATTCAAATTTAAACTCAGTATCGACTTCAACTTTTATACCATCTACTCTTCTACCAACTGTATTTTGGTCTTTCTTTCAAATAAGTGTTGCTAAAATTTTTTGCTCCCATAAAACTGTAAATGATGCATCTAACTCCTTTCTTGCTACAAACTCTTCATATCTTGTGGGGCTCATGACAGGGGTTGGAAAATAATGCAGCTAGCCATTAAAGCTCCTTGTTTGTTAAACCTTTCAACAATGGAAAGATGAGTGGGTAATCACACCACGTTGCCCGACAGCGGCACCGATCGGTCGGATGCTCTGCGCTATTCGGCGACGCACAGCGGATCCATGCGACCACACTAACTGCGCATTCGGGTCACGGGTCGACGAACCGAGTCGATTATTAACCACTACGAGCTGCATTGGTGGTCATGGAAAGAGCCACACGGTACAGGAAGTCGCGGTGAACTGAAAGGGGGACCGCTACTCAGTGGTCCACCCACCAGGATCGGTCCGGTCGAATTGAACTCTGGTCGGCACTGGACCGGCCAATCCGTTCCGCCGAATGGTAATTTCCCGCACGAGCAAGAGTTGCTGGTCTTCGCAACTCGATCCGGAGACTAGCACCTCATTGGTGTCAGAAGTGGGATATTACCGTTCGGCGGAACGAATATATCACAAACATAGAAGCCAAACAGAACAAAATTCGAATTTGAAATCAATTCATCAACGATTCAAATTGCCAATTCATTGATGTCAAAAATATTCTTTTCCACGTTTATTCATTTATTTATTTAAATTAACTTTAATTAATTTATTTTATTCAACTTTATATAAACTTAATTATTTCTTTATTTAATTTATTTTAAGTTAATTTTATTGTTTATTTAATTTTTATTAATTCATTTAAAAACTTTAATATTTATTTTTAAATGGCAAAGTGATATTTGGTCAAATCGAAATTAATTTCCGTTCCACAACATTTTTCTAGAAATCTCTACAAAAGGTAAACTGGATATTATTCACCAAATCGGCAAAGGATCCAAAAAACAATCCGAAGAAAACCGCGTATGCTTAAAATCAATCTTCTTGTGCAGGTCATATGAATTACCTCTACGAGCACACGAAGATTTAGACGCGATTATTATGGATGAATCAACTAAAAATTATGATGTATTTCGAGGAATATTGCGATTTATTTTCCAATATCTCCCACTCTTTATAAAAGCTCTATAAAGATCTGCACCTAAAAACAGCACTTACACCAGACCTCAAACTTAAAATGATATTATTCAGGTCAGTGAATAGTCATCATGAAAACATTTTGAAAATGGCCGACAAATCTCAATGTTTCTCCATTCTGGCTGATGAATCCTGTAACTGCTTTGGAACTGAACAACTATTTCTCTCATTAAGGAAAGAAATATAATTACGACTTATTTTAAATGTAAATAATTTCTGAATAATGTTTTATTTAGGTACCTTCGTGAAGACAACGTGCATGAATATTTTCATGATTTTAGCTCGTAGAAGATCAATCGGCCGAGGGAATTACTAACACCATAACAAGGGAACCAATATAAGCTATTATTGATATGAGTTATGTATATAGTCAAGGTTAGGATAGTACCAGTGTTATGAAAGGACGTGTTGCAAATATTCGAAAACGAATTAGAGATTTATCCTAAAGTCATTTACGTACCTACGCCTACCACAATCTCAACCTGGCGTGGTGTCGTGCTCCAAGTATACAGCTATTTCTCAATCTCTCAAAAAAAGATATATTATTCTGAAAACTTTTCTATCTGAGAAGAATAAATCGAAGCTCATTGGTTGTTATGAAACTCAATGGTTTGAAAATTATGAACTTTATGATGAAGACTGTTGTAGATGCTCTGAAACATTTATCAGAAGACCACGATACAGAAACCTCATTAAAAGCAGATGCTGTTCTGTTTGCTAAAAGCAAAAGCTCTATCATCATATCATTACTTGATGTCAAAGATGTCGTCTCGTTAATTCCTTCACAAACCAAAGTCTTGCAATCAGAATACAAGATCTAGCAGCATGCTTTACTCACGCTAAATCAGTTTTGAGCACATTTGATCGACCTCGGGAGAATAATCAAGAAACTTTTTATAAAATCTTCTGACTAGCGTATGGACTTTTAGCACATGCTTTTTCAAATCATACTGCAATCACGATTTCCAGGACTACTCAGTGCTCTGTGTATGGACATTCTCACCAGTTCTCTTCGTCAGAAGAGTATTATAGGAGGAATGCTTACGAAGTATTTCTTGACAACGTTGGAAGACAGCTTCGTGAAAGACTTGTGAAATCACGAGAATATATTTTCAATATTTGAAGGTTTCATTCCTTTCCACTGTTATTCCTATTTCAAATTTGAAGATTTCGGTCAATTATATGAATCCTCTGTGGGTAATCGGAGTTTCGCATTTACTGGGAAAAGTGAATTTATTGGCTTCCCAAAAACCAGCCAGCAACAGCGTTGGAAGTAATTCGTCAATGTAATATCCGATTTTTTATATATTAGGAAACCTCTACGAATTATCCTCATTCTTCCATTGGCAACTGCTGCAGCAGAAAGAACATTTTCCTCTCTGGCAAGATTTAAAATAAATACAAGAAGTAGCATGAACAACAACCAACTAATACACTGTGACATTTTAGTCAGTGCTGATGAAGTACTGGAATAATTTGGCCCATCCCAACGACCACTATAATAAAGATAAGAAGAGCTAAATTTATATTAAAAAATAAATTCTTTATTCCTTATATTTTCTATAGAATAAACTGTAATTTTTGAATCCAACCTCTCTTCATTCTTGTTAAACAATAAACAGTATGGAAACGCTATTTTACAGGACTTAAAAAACCTTAACGTTGTCACTGAGTGTATGAGTGTGAGTGATTATATGTGTGTGGGTGTAAGTGTAACTGAAATTTAAAATACGTAATGAGAAAGAAAATAAAAATAATATGATAATTATTTTTAATAATGTATAAATAGAATTGATACAATTAAACTTCTAAAAACAGACAAAAGAAAAGACAAGACTGATCTAAATTGATCACAGTACTAGATCCTGAATGCAAGTGTTAATCAAAATTATAAGCCACTAAAAATTCTAGATTATCAGCGAAAAGACAAGTTTCTGATATCGATGAGGAAAAACACCAGATAATCGTTTGAATGTGTGTCGTTATGTAAAGTAACCTCGAGGAGTTTGAATTGGTAATAACTAGATCCCTCTAGATCCTGGAAATCAATTTTTTATACAAACAATCTCTGATGTTTCCGAATAAATAATATTTTCGGAAATCGTTTGATTTAAGCGGTCGGTCACTTATTCCAAACTAAAAGATTTAGAGTTTTTATGACCCTACTTGATTTGATTGTGTAATTTAATTTCTTTTTAATTTCACAAAGTTGTAAAACGTATTGGCATTGATTTTGATCCGGAGAAGGAAATTTCTTGTATAAAAGTTTAACACTAGTAAATGTGGGTCGGATTGACCAACACTAGAAGAAAAATTGATTTCAGACCAATATCGGTACACCTATCCTAGCATTTTTTTTATTTATATTCTAACTATATGATATTAGGCTAATTATGATTATGTTGAGGTCTTGTGTATATAAAAAAATTATATATACATATTTAATATATTGTATATAAATTATATACCATACGGTAATAATTAAAAAAACAGGATGCTTGAAGCTCCTCTTTCGGTCATCCCTGGGAATGAGGAACTATTTCCCCTCATTCCCTGAGATGGCTCCGAATTTTGGGAGCCTATAATGGCAATTAAAAAAGAAATGTAAAAAAACATTTATAAAATTAAATATAAAAATATAAAAAAAATAAATCTTACTCTTAAAAAAATCTTATTTTTAAAAATGAAAAATTTCCCTTTTGTTGGTTCGGCCTATCAGCCGACCAATAGAAATTGGCCATTAGGCAATTGGAAAAATAAAATTTAATACGGCCTTAATGGCCTTTGTTGATTTACGGCCTTAATGGCCTAATGTAAAATTTAATACGGCCTTATAGGCCTAATCAATTTTCATGACGGCCTTAATGGCCTTTATAAATAAATAATTGTTTTAAAAAAAAGAATTTTTTTAAATTAAAATTTTATTTTGATATTTTAATTAAAATATTTTATATATATGTAACTCTAGTATAAATAGAGCAATATTTTTATATAATAATTAGAAGCAAAAAACAAAAATAAAAAAAAATTAAAAAAAACTGACTGATCAATTCCTGTATAGGATTCAGCAGTATTTTAATATTTTTAAAAGCTGTATAGCATTTTATATTCTCGCCTCCAATCATTCAAGAGTTGTACAAACCTTTGCTCAAGACTGTAATTGTAATTTGAAATAAACGATTATTGAAAAAGTTTTGTTATTTATTGGAGTCAAAGAGTTCATCGAGTTTAAACGTTGGGCAGATAATTGAGTGCCGAACACCAAACAAATCCTTCTGATTTCAGTGTTCTAAGTCAAATCCAAATTAAATACCCAACAATTATAACACCTGGAAAACATAATTTAAAAAAGTATACTTCCCATGTCGAAACATTTTTATAACCTAATACGTACGATGTGGATCAAATTGACCCATATTAAATTGCAGAATATTCACTGGAAGTGACTTTTTTCTTTCCACTTTTGTGGTATCTGAATTTATAATTTATAATTATGTATTTGTTTTAATTTGTACATTTAATTGTAAATTTTAAGTAAACGCGGAATTAGAATTGTAAAATAAAGTAATTACATTCTTAATTACTTTCTTTAACAAAAATGTTTCTGTTTTATTGTAGGATGGATAACCAACAAAGCACTAAACCCAATATTTGAATCACTCAATGATAACACCGATAGCTCTGACGCTGTCGATGAATCATCAAGTGACACTACAGACATCGGTAATGTTTTAGTTTTTTTAATATTCTATGCTAAATCATGTGTCCACAGCTGAGAATATCATTGATGAAAAGGAAACGTCAGCTAGTGAAAATTCCAATTCAAGTGATCCAGCACAAGATATACAACTAAATGTTCAAAAGCATTAGTACTATCAAAAGATGGCTAAAAAGAATATTGAAAATTATCACCAGCTAAAACAAAGACCAAAGATATTTGCACCTTTACATCTGGGCTAACAAAAAAATCAAGAATAATTGTTGATGAACTCGGTGCATTCTTACTTTTTATCCACAAAAGCATCATCGAGTTAGTTTTGAGATGTTCAAATGATTTTTCGAAAAAAACAAACTCAATTCAAATTTGAAAGACTGATCTTCTCAGATGGATTGAAATAAACCTTTATTTCGGGCTGACAAAATCAAAAAATATGAACTTTCAGAAACTATGGGATAAGAAATACGAATCTAAAATGTCATACAGAAAATTTGTGACAATCAAAAAAATAGAAATTCGATATAAAATGCAGTAGAAATCAATCAAACAAATTTACTCCGAATGATGAATTTTTTTAACATTTTTTCAAGTAATTTCATACATTCCATCTGAGTAGATCACTGTCGACGAGCAACTGGTGAACTATAGAGGCAGATGCCGATTCAAAGTATACATTTCATCAAAGCCAGGGAAATACGGCATCAAGGTATGGGCTGCCTGCGATGTCAAAAACGGATATGTTTGCAATTCCCAGATTTATGCTGGCAAATCTGGAGATGTACCCGAAAAAAATCTAGGAAAAAGAGTTGTCTTGGAAATGTACGGTTCATTCCCGTGTCAGGGTCGAACAATTACATGCGATAACTTCTTTACATCTTATGACCAGACGGTAACTCTTTTGGAAAAAAAGACATGTATTGTTGGGACAGTCATGAAATCAAGGACATTTTTGCCACAGGAGCTTCAAAAAAATCGGAGAAAGACAGTATCTTTTTTCAGGCCTGGTTAGCCTCCTCAATTTCGGTGACAACAAGAAAAATCAGTTGTTCTTTTATCTACGCTAAGATAAGCTTGGTACTACAATCATAATGACCGTATACAACTTAGGACCTTTCATGCATACGATGTTCAAACAACCAGTATTGGGAGACTTATTTTTATCACATTTCGAATTTTTCATAGACTAAGATTCCAACAAGATGGAACTAAACACCGTACGATTCGCCCAGCAGCTGAAACGTGAAATCATGGAACCCTAATCTTGAACCACAAATTAAGTCTGCCATGCCTCTATTTTGTAAACGTTTCGAGCATTTAGAGAATGGTACAAGACTATGAT
The DNA here is from genome assembly GCA_001938485.1 of Girardia tigrina. NCBI lineage: Eukaryota > Metazoa > Platyhelminthes > Tricladida > Dugesiidae > Girardia > Girardia tigrina. Next base: position 10,562 of record MQRK01076550.1, read on the forward strand.
TAAAGAAACAAAATACAAACCATCAGTCTGCATTTACGTCGTCACTGGTGGTTGACCAAACATGCTCCACATTTCGCGTATGCGGTGATTATAGACTTTTGAATCAAAAAAATAAACCCAGATTGTTACCCTATCACTTGAATGGCATCAGAAGAAATAGAAAAGACAAAAATCGTTACATCATTTAGTATTTTTGAATTTAATGTCCCTATGCAGTCAATTCCAGACTATATTCAGGAAGAATTCATTGACTTAGTTAATGACAAAACTGTTAAATCTCTATTGCACGAGGTATAATTTATGTATCTATGGAGCAAGATGATACGGTTCTATCCTAACCCAGAATCCATACATGTTAAAATACTACTCATCTTCCCATTGACGTAGTGATGAGAAAATACGTTTACGCATTTAGTGTTGATTAAATGCCAGCAAAGAAATCGACTCATTGTGGTGGAAGAGCTGCGATGTTTTTTATCTCAAGCACAACACCAGTTCTGCCAAGAATAAAAGTCTTTCCAATAGGAAAGACTGTATCGTATAGATAACATTCTGATGTGATGTCATTAATATAGATTATAAATTGCTGTTTTTAGACAATTTCTGTTTTAATCTTTTCATACTATATATTTAAAATTACAATTATTTAATCTTTATTTGCGAATATAGCATCAATTTCTGCGGAATTTTCCAGGGGATAAGTCTACTGAACGACATATTGAAACAGATACAGTAGTAAGAAAATGTCAAAAACCACTGGATATAAAGTAAAGGCTTCTTATTACATAGTGCTATAAGATTGCGCAATAGATGCTGCATAATATGTCACCTGAGTTGTAAAAAACCCTGTATTTTTTACTTAATAATTTTATATTGAAACAGATTAAATGTGTCAGATATAATTTCCTATCGTAAATAACACCGTTTTAAATATTGATTTTTGAATTTGACGAATTTTTTAATATATTGATTTTTTAATTTGATAATTATTATTTATTGATCTTTTCAATTTTAGACATCAAATGAAAAATGGAATGCTGTAAAAATATCATCATATCAAAAATATCACGAACTATAAAGCGATAATTCATGAAATCTTACAAAACGCATTGCCAGAAGATTACTCTGTAGGCAGAAGAGTGCAAATGCGTCTGCGGTGTTGGTGAAAGGTCTCTGGCTCGCAGGAGAATGATGAATTCTATCTCATTGTTGAGATGTTTATTATAAGAGGCTTCGTTTTGGTCCAGATGAGCAGCGAGTGAATCCATCAAACATTTGATGACTTGAGATTCACTGATAATTATCTAGATTTGCGCATTTCTGAAATATTAATATTCGTTCCTTTTACATTATCCATAATCATGTCCACTTTAAGATCTGTGAACATTAATTTGCCAAGCACAAGAAGTCAGTATAGAGTGCACTTCGAAATAGTAAAGTCGGCGCATATTTATCTTGGAAAAAGCTTGATGTGGAACAAATAGTCAAGGCCTTTTCTCGGATATTAATTTCTACGACTTTAATATGATACAGAATCATGCCGTCTTTGTAAATCGATTTGAAGAGTCGTTTTTATCTTACTAGTTGTTAAAGTAACGACTCTGATTAGTCAACTGACAACCAATATTCGCGTTACTTTAACAGAAAGAAAATTGATTAAATGACTAACAAAACTAAGCTAATTAAAAAGATATTTTTTTAATGAGCTTAGTTATAGGTGAATATAATAAAAATAAACAAATGTCAATTAAAAAAAGGTTAGCTTTTAACAAACAACTATATAATTGGTACAACAATTACTTACACCAAATTTGAGAAGAAATACAGACACAGATTTCGAAAGGAGATAAGTCCCAGAAACTAATGTAAATAATCCAAAAGTTATTTTGTAGTTTAGTCTGATAATCCCAAGAAAAAACGGTGTTATCACTATTTGACAGTTCTGCTTGAATTTATTCAGCTATGACTTTTTAATTATTTCTTTTATTGTTTTTTATTGATTTAATTCATTTATGATATAATTATATAATTATATAATTAGGCTTCTTTTTCTTTTTTGAAAATGGCCGACAAATCTCAATGTTTCCTCATTCTGGCTGATGAATCCTGTAACTGCTTTGGAACTGAACAACTATCTCTCTCATTAAGGAAAGAAATATAATTATGACTTATTTTAAATACCAAAAAAAATTTTTTTCATACCAAAAAAACAAAAATAATTACACGAGAAAAATAATAAAAATTATCTTGGTTGATAATCAGGAGTGTTACTGTGTAGTTATTACACTAGTCAATTAGAAACCAAAGTAATTGAAGCCGCGATTGCCGTCGGAACTGGCGATATCCTCAAAACAAAGTTGTCGGTCTCTCAAAACTCACTTAAGTCTCCAAGAAATCTAAAAATCCCTCTATTTATATATATTTCTAAGATTTTAAATATTAAAAAATCTCCTGAAATAACAATAGTTGCTTGAATATTTATATTTCAATTGTGCGTGATTTAAAAAAGTATTGTAAATGTCATTATCACAGATTTTAATTAAATAGCGATTACACCAAGTGCTGTGAATAATCTTGAACCAAAAGTTATCGATTGGTGCGGGGATTTATTAGGTTGAGGCAATATCACTTTCCGTGCAGGTGTACGAAACGTAATATTGTTTATTGTGCACACAATAACCTTACCAGAGAGATGAAATTTGGTTTAATGCACAGACAGAAGTCTGCTAAGTGTTTTAACTGCAATGTTGCATTGAAAATTTTGTGTTAACTTATTTTTATACTTTCAAAATAGAAATCAAAATATTAAATATTGTTATGTGATGCTTTGAAAATTTAAACAAGGCAACAACGCAGCAGCCACAGTTAAAATATGTAGTGTGTACGGTGAAGGATTGATAACCGATCGAACATTTTGAAATTGGTTTAAAATGTCGTTCTGGAGATATTAAATTGGAAGATGAAACAAGGCATGGTCACACAATCGCTTAGATAATGACATTTTAAATAATAATTTAAAAATAATTTGAAATAACTTTGTCAAAGAGCCCACATACGTATCGATTAGTGCCTCTTGAAAATCTCCAGTCGTAAAAAATGCCATTTTAAAAATATTATACAACTGCTCGAATGGAATAATATCACAAAATTATCTTCTACTGGTGGATGGAAATAAATTTTTGATTATGTCAAAAACAAAAAAAATCAAACTCTGCCACAGAAGCAAGTATAAAGACGAGTAATATTCATACGAAGTGTTTAGGAGTGCGCACAGTGATGTACTACACAACCGATGATAGATGATATAAATGACTTAAGAACTCGATACATTGATTCAAGAAAAGGCGATAATCTAACTGATTATATTTTTGCTGATATTAAAACTATACTTGAACTTTTTATGAATTTTGCTGAGACGTGGAATAACCACTTTATTGTATCATATTTGTTTCACTGAAGTAATATTATTTGTGTCTATTCGCATAATACTAGGGATTCCAAATCCTGTCATTTTTCAAATAATTTTCATATTTTTTCAAACTAAAACTTTTTTTAATTAAAATCAATTTTCATAAAATAAAATCATTTTTGTATTAAGTTTTGTTCTAAGAGAAAAGGTTTCAGGACAAAACTTTTTTTCCTGTACCAGAAATATCTTTCTAAGCAATAGCGAAAAGATGATAAATATTAAAATTAATATGGTAAATAATTTATGCTATCTACAACAAGATAATAAAGAAAAATCATTATGATAATATCACAATGAACGAGAAAGAAATGCATGTGGATAAAAATAAAATAAATAAGTTACTTTTACTATTGTTTCTCGTTATTAAATATCGTTTAGATTTTGTTATTTGAAAGATTTCGCTTAACTAGATTGATGATATAATGTTTTCTTGTTAATTCAATATTCTATCAAATATTCGTATTTGATAATCCAAATAATTTTTCGAGTAGTGGTAAAAAAAATTGTACACGTATATTAAAAAATAAATAAATAAATTTCCGCGAAAGAGTTGTCGTTATTATTAGTGAAAAATTATTATTGAATAAAAAAAAATTGCGGCCATTTTATTGTACCATTAGGTACAATAAATGATTAATTCTTCGGTAAATAATTTGATGATAAATAAAAATTTGTGTTTCAATAATAGTAATTGAGGAATAATGAGATCTTCAATTGATGGATAATTCAAAAAAAACAATTTCATATTTCAAAAGCAAAAAAAAATAATATTTTTAGATTGGTAAGTAATATTTATTATACAATTATATTTCAATTTCACTTTATAAATTTAAATTTTTTAAATTTTAATTTTTTATAATATTATCTCAGACAATTATTATTGCTATGAGATTTCAATAATGAATTATAATTATATAAAATATACTATAAATATAATACTATATTAAATATAAACTAATATAAATAAAAATAACTATAATAATGACATTAATATGATTTAAAATTATATAAATATAACATACAAATAGAATATAAGGCATATACATTTGTTCACAGTTACATACCAAATGATATAACAAATACATCTTAATTTCCCTCTTTGAATAGACAGAGCTGGAAAATGAAAACTATCCGTTGTAAAATTAATTGGATTCTATTTTTTATCATTGTATGTTTACTGTGTTCAGAGAAATACCAGTGTGCTTGTTTGATTAAAAATTAATAAAAGAAAAATGGCTTGTAAACATCTTCTAGACTTTCTATTAGTTATATTTAAATGATGAATTCGTTGAAGTCCTAGTTTTTAAATGGCAACACGTTGCTTAACGCTAGGACGTGTATTGTGGTCATTGTATTTTGTTTATGTATCAGAATCAATAATATCAACCACATGGGAAAATAATTCATCATTCGAAAAAATCTTTGAAGGGACGATTTATGTATGTTTCTTTGGAATATTACAGGGTGCGACAAAAAAACGTTACAAAGTTTAATGCATCCTAACACAAAAGTATTGTAACGTATCCAAATAATTTTTATTTTATCGAATTCTCCATTTTTTGTGTACTAAGGACTGTATTTTGAATAATATTGTGTGTTGACCTATTGTACCTTAATCGTGTCGCATAAACAGTGCAATTGTGAAGCTGTTTCGTCAAGGAAAATGTCAATGTGAAATTATTGGTTTCCTCGATGTTTCAAAGATGACGGTCTCGCGTGTTTTTCGGCCATTCAAGGAACTTTTTCATGACGGTCGGCGTCCAGGAAGTGGAAAAAAGTGCACTGGCAACACTTCTGCAAAGCGCAAGGTCATCAAGAAGCGAGTGCAGCGAAATCCGCTGGTCTTCATGAAAAAAATCGCTCGTGGTTCGGCAAACGATGAAAAAGGAGCTCAACCTCAAGCCCTACGAGCTCCAAAAAATTCAGCTCCTCATGGACGAAAACAAACGCGTAAGGCTGCAAAGATGAGCGATGAGAGCGCATCCTCCTCACGTAAATGGTAAATTAAGACGAAATGGTAAGCTTATGAAAAAAAATAGAATTTTTAAATTTATTATTTTATGGTATTAATTATATATATGGAAAAAACGTAGGGTTGTCGAAATGTTCAGAAAACGTAGAAATTAATTACAAATATGTATTTTGTAAAGAATAAATTATTTAAATTTATTATTAAAATATGAAAGTTCATTTCTTATTCAATATTTACAATTAATTAAAATTGACATTTCTTATTATTTTCAATGACTTACTCATTTCTTTCTCCTTGTTTTATAAATAATTAGATATTCTTTGTTCTTTGTTTATAAAAATAAATATAATAAACTAAGTAAATTAACATTTTTATACATAAAATATATATTTTGTTCTATAACAATAAATTTCAAATTGTGTTTCCACACAACCCAATATTTAATAATACAAAAAAAATCATTTCAACGAATTCTATCTTTAAAAGTTAAGTGAAAAATTTTAGTCACCTTATTATTCACTGGTAGACCAAAGTCTAAGGTTCTACAAAATTTTATTTTGATTAAGCGACCATATATTAAGATTTGGATTTACTATAAATTAAATTGGAATTTAGTCAAAATCGTTAAAATAACAAGATTAAATTAAGATAAAATTTTAATTATAAATCATTTTAAAATATCAAGATTAAATTAAGCCAAAACCAGGAACGATTCATTGCAGATATATACTAGGAGGATCTTTCGCCTTACAAGAATCCGACAATCATTGGATTCCGTACTTAAATTCTACGGTGACGAAAAAGTTCAATTGACGACAGGGACGAAAAGCCGAACGAACAGGAATTGAGAAAAGTTAATTTACGAAGTAGGCCTCTCTACGTTTGATAATTACCTTGCTCCTTCAAATTGATCACAGTTCTCCTTCATTATTCATATTATTTTAAAAGACCACATATTAAGATTTGGATTTACTATAAATTAAATTGGAATTTAGTCAAAATCGTTAAAATAACAAGATTAAATTAAGATAAAATTTTAATTATAAATCATTTTAAAATATCAAGATTAAATTAAGCCAAAACCAGGAACGATTCATTGCAGATATATACTAGGAGGATCTTTCGCCTTACAAGAATCCGACAATCATTGGATTCCGTACTTAAATTCTACGGTGACGAAAAAGTTCAATTGACGACAGGGACGAAAAGCCGAACGAACAGGAATTGAGAAAAGTTAATTTACGAAGTAGGCCTCTCTACGTTTGATAATTACCTTGCTCCTTCAAATTGATCACAGTTCTCCTTCATTATTCATATTATTTTAAATAAAAACGATATTCGTAAAATCATTAATTCTTTATTATATCATTTTCTAACTCAGTTATTTATATTATTAACTATCATTCTCAAGGATTAACCAGCATTGCTGATTCCTTTTTAAAGTGACATCTTTTGGTTAAGTTTCATAAATTTTATTGTTTGAAAACCCAGTTGTACTTTATTTTAAATTAATAAAAGTATCAAAAATTAATTCCATATTTGTTACTTAATTATTCTCTTTAAATTATTATTAATAATTTATTAAAAGTAATATTTTACTTTCACATTTATCTACATTGACGTAAATAATTATTGTATTTTGTTTTAAGAATTTTAATTTTACAAAAAAACAAAAATATTTTAAAATAATTTGTCGTGTTCCCCCTTTTTTCAACATTTTGGTAAGCTTAAAGCCCCCATCCGTTTTTTAGAGTTCAACGGCAACTCTATCACGCAATTTACGCTCCAGTATCTTAACACTACACTCATGGGGAACAGACGCGTCTCCTCCACGCACATCTGCGAGCAGTGTACGCTTCGGGCTCAAAACCAGCATCGAGTATGCCCCGGCCGGTAGCCTCAGCATCTTGAGGGGTTGATGAATCTATTCATTACTTTTATACATTTACATATTCATATTTATTAGTTCTACCGAACGAAGAGAGCCATGAGGAAATAGGCGACGATCAAACTGTGTGCCCCTATGCATACTACAGCTCGACCCGCACCACCTCCAAAAGGTTCTTCGTCGTTTCTTACACCTTTTTTCATTATTATAATTTTACTCTCAAATCTATTTGAAAATGATTTTAATCGACGACTCCCTAATTCAACATATTTCAAAAATTATTTGATATCATCGTGCATTTTTAATACGTTAGAATATTAAATTTATTCAGAGGAAAACTTAGACAAATTATGCAACTTGTTCAAAGTTAAAACTGATTCACAAAATCAAAATAGTTTTAGTATTGAAATCGAACTTAATCTCAGATAATGAGGATTTGTAGGGGAAACAATTCATGAAGTCGAAATTATTTACTTTACATAACTTTAAACCTCGCTCGATTTTTTAATATTTGACACGGCTTATATTTTTCGTTTCTTTTCATTTAACATAAAGTTCATAAACTTGTTCGTTCTTACGCCTTACAGACAGAATATGTTATTGAAGTTCGATTTCTCCTATTTAAATTGATGCATATTCAAGAAAGATAACTAGGGTTCAAATACTCGACTCGTTATTAAACGTCTCGATACCGAAAAATCTCCATTCGAATATACTATCACCGTTCGGATGGTTAGAGAAATTACTCTTCATTAACTGTTGATATCGATTTTATTTACAGTTCATTTAGTACTTTATACATGCTTCTGAATCATTATAGAACATTTTAAATTAGCAAAGATTGCCTTAAGATTCATCGGTCTATTTCACACTAGTATTTACATATCGATAATTATCATCATCACTTATTTGTCATGAATTATACTATCGATTTTCAGAAAACTACAAAATATCTCTATCAAATGTAATTACTAACCTACATTACTATTCCTCAGTTATTATCAAATTTTATATACACAATTTACACGTAGCGTCCCAACCCTCACGCCACGGTCCTTTTCAAGATCAATACATTACTTCTATGGATACCTATTCTAAGCGTTTAGAAATTGTAGGCTATTTCCGAATTTAGAATAAATTTCAACATTGAAATCAAACTTAAATTAAATTAGTTTTAATAAATCCAGTTAATTTATCAAATTGCGAATTGCTTATTAACAAATTAACTACTAAATTTTTAAAGATGGTAATTGTTGATTCAAAAGAAATAAACTCGATCTAAGACTTATACATTGTTTACAGCAACCTGTGCTTTTACATTTGATGAAACACTTCAGGGAAGCGGCACTCTGGTCTAACCCCTACACCTACAACTACTCCCAGACTCTTGTCATCTGCCAATACTCCTGCACCTCGTTAATCATATATTTACAATTATAATTATGAATATAGCATTTATAGACATTTATAAAATAACACTCTTCGTCTACAAAGATCATTAATCAACTCGTCATTATTTCATTATTTTTCATTATATTTCATTAAAGATTTACAAAAAAATTCATCAAAGGTCATCAATTAAACTCGTAGTCGTTTATTCGCAAACTTGCAATATATCAACTTTTCTCGACACTCATTTATTGACTTTATATTTACACTATCTCTGTAATAACTCTGAATAGCTTCACCATCTCTTTACTACGATGGACACCTATTTACAATATTTACAAATAACACTCTAACTCCTACTCGACGATCATCCTTATCTCCATCATACCATCCTCGCCTGTTCTAATTCTATCCCGCTGCTCCCTAACTTTCGCATAGTCGCTACTCGGCCTTTCATTTCTATCTCTTGTGATTAAAACTATTATAGAGTACCGACAGAAATATAATAAAATTAGAAGAAATAAATAAATGATAATGGATTGTTTCCATAAAGTATAATAAATAAAGCTAGATAAAAATAAATCATTCAAATGAAAAATTCAATTAAAGTACAACTGAAAATAAAATTAACAGACTTCGTACTTCTAATTTGATTGATCGACGTTACTGTTCCAAAATCAAAGTCGATAATAAACGCACAATGTCGTAGAATCGTTAAACTAGTTTTCACAAATTTTTAAGTTATTAATGATGTGTGTTTGTGCGTTTCAAGCGAACTTATTTATATTTGTTGTTGCCGTGTGTTGTTCGGTATCTTCGGCCGAGCCTGCACACCTGCACATGTTTTCTGTCAATTAGAACAAACAATGTTCTAACCTGATGTATGATGGTTGAATTATCGTGATTCACGGTTTGTTTTTAATTAATTTTCTTAATTAATTTAACTTTGTTCTAACTATTCTACGTCAAAGAAGCCAATATACAATGCACCTTCCCATGTTTAATTTAGCAATAAATGTGAGGAAATGAGAGTCAACCAATAAGACGAGATATGATTGACTAGCTATATATTCTGTGTATGTGTTTTATATGGCTAAATATGAACTCGTCATTAATTCATTATTTAAACATCATAGACACGATGCCAAAATTTCGTGAAACAACACCTATTAGGAAAAACGCTATAAAATTATTTATTTATATAAAATTATTTATTATTTATATTCTATTATATTAAACTATTACTTATATTATATGCTTGACTACATTAAGTAGTCAAACGAAATTCAAAATTAAATTTTGAATGAATGTGAATCGATCACAATTATTTAAAATTTAATTTTTGAAGGATAATTATTATTATTAAATTTCCCAACATTCGTCTTTATTATTTAATTGAGAAGATATTTCTTTATTTTATTTATCGAACGACCTATGACTTTCACGAACTTTTCAGAAAAGAAATAAATTTCTAACGAAAAACTTCATCAACAATTTAGTTTGTGTATTTTGTGGTTATTGCGTTTAGTGATTGTTACCTGTTCATTTTTCTTTTCAAACTGTGGACAAAAGTAATTTCATAATTTTTTTTATTTATTTTACTACTTTTATTGTGTGTGAATTAATTCATCTTTAATTGCATATTTTTTTGACGTTTGGTTGGTTAATTATAAAAATATAAAAAAACTTAAATTTTCGGATATTTTAAACTTCTTACCCTAATTCCAGGATTTGATAAATCATAACGTTATCATTAAGTTAAAGACATATTTTGGAGGTTCCTTATATCGTATACATCACGGACAAAATATATTTTTAACAAACACCTATTAGGAAAAACGCTATAGTAGTACTTATTTATTTTAAATTTATTTAAAATAAATTTAAATTTATATTATTTATTTATCTTATATTAAATAAAATTAAATTTCGTTACGCACTATGCGTTCCTGTCGCGCATAGTGTGTCTCTCGATTTTTGATTTGCGGGGGACGCACAGTTCTGTTCTCACAGTGGTTGAGTTCTGTTTTCACGGTGGCTACGCTTCTCTTCTGAATATACGCGTTTCAATTTTTATTTTTTTTGTTTGAATCAATCTACGCGTTTCTTATGAACCACGCAATTTTTCTTTTACGTCAAGCTACGCGAGCCACGCACTTTGATAGAAATATAAAAAGACAACCAAAGAAATAACGAGTATAATATCTTTTATTTTTACACTGGTAAGCGTAGTTATTAAACATGGCAACATCTTTTATTTTAACACAGATTCCGAGAAAGCTGATTCCAGAATCCCAATGAATTCATCTTCGAATTTGATCCATTATTCCGATTTCATTTATCTATTATTTGGAGATTAATTACTGGATTTCGATTTGATTTATCCAGTTTATTATCGAACCTTGAATTCTGACCCAGTCTTTGAATTTCCGATTGTGAATATTAAGAACACCAATTTGACTTTTTATATTTTTATTTAAACAACAATTTTGATTGTCCTTAAGACAATCTTTGTCAAAACTTTCGTACATTTGCATTCTAAACGAAATTGATTAATGAATTAATTCTCATTATCTTTTAGCAAATGGGGAAATAAATATTTTATTAAAATATTTACTCAAAACTTATTGGATAATAATTAAAATGATTATTTATTATTTAAAAAATATTATTTGATTTATTTATTAAATATTATAAAAATTAATTAACTTATTTAAAATTTTAAAATTAATTGAAATTAAAAATAAATTTAAACATTACATATTTTTTAGATAATAAGAATTAAAATATTAATCATCCATCTGGGTAGGAGAGACACATTTCCAAATCAACATACACATTCAAACACAAAACATCAAACATTCAAATATTCCTCACAGTGAAGATCTTTCCTGAGATTAATTGTTGTTCCCTGACAAGGAGAATTTAATTTGCGCATCGGTGAGGCTTACGCTTTTAGTTCCTTTAAGATTTTTCTTCTTTAAATTAATATATTTTAAATTTTACAAACTCTATAATCCTTAATATAATAAAATAATAATTTCTATTTATTAAACTGAACCACTACTTTAGAACGGTGCTTCTGAAGTAGACTAAAATCCTCATTTTTATATTTTTCTCGAATAATAATTGTAAAGGAGTTATTTTATATATTAAAATAAAATTTTTAAGAATAATTGTCTCTCGTTATTGATCATTTAATTTATAATTCGTTATTTCATAAATTGCTATTCACTTTTAATAAAAGGAAAAGGTTTGAATAAAATTTAAATTCATTAGTTTTTTTCTAATTAAAAGAACTTAGTTAAAGGGTTAAATAAAATTTGAAGATTATAAATCTTCTTTGTTAATACATAGCGGGTGAAAAAAACTATATTCTCTTTTACCCAGTGTTTTAACACATGTCTAAGATTTAGAATCTGTGCAAAGTTCGATAACTTTGAGAAGCTTAACGACAAAAATCAAAGAAAACATGACCGACAGTGGTGGAAATTGAGGATAACTCGAATATTATGTAATTATAAAATTGAGGATAAAATTGGGGTTAAGAGTTTATGTAAGTCAAGTATTAAGTTTGTAAAATTACCAACAGGGAAAGAGTCTATCGAATATCAAATCTGTACAAGGTGGTTGAGGCCAAGTACGCATGTTACCAATTTCACAGCAAAAATAATCCAGGACAGGGGATTTTCGATCGCTCAACCAAAACAAAATGATAGCAGAGTGTGGTTGCTCTCAAGTGCAACCACGCTCTAGGACACTTATGATCCAAATCAATTTTACAGCTATTAGATTGTATCATAATTATATATATATATATATATATATATATATATATATATATATATATTGAGCGAATTAGAATTGAAGCGCCGACTATTTCCAAATCCGTTGGGGTTTTAAAAGATAAAATATTAACGCAAGTCTCCCTACCGAAAACCACGATGAACAGAGTAGAACTAGTCAAAATTTTCAAATTTTTGTTCGAGCTCTGAATCATTCATCATTGAAGTCGCATCTATGGATACCGTTAAGAGTCTAAAAGACAAAATTTATAAGAATGAAGGTATTCCACTTCAGGAGCAGAGACTAACATATAACGGAAAAGTATTGAATGACGGAAGAAATTTGATGGATTATTTTATCCAAAAGAATACCAATATTACTCTTTTAGTGGCTCTTGTAGGAGGCATGGAAGAATCAAAAATAGAAACGGAGGATATTAAGACTTTGATGAGAAAAGAAAGTAAAAATATTAGGTTATCAATGCTCGCTAAAAAATTATTTGACGAAGACATGAAAGAAGAGTAATTTACCAAAGCTAAGATTGATTATGATGTAAAAAACGAAGAAGTTATCAACCAACTTGAAAGAATTATAGTATTGAAAGAGTATGAAGATTCGGTGGATAAATTATATAATGAAATGGTTTAACTTTGAGAAAGGAGCAATGAAATCACAAAGTTGTATATACAACGAAGGTGCAACCCCAATTTGACCTCTCCCCCCGGTACACAGGTTGAACAAAAGAAACCGCGTATCGAATTAAAAAAAATTAAAAACTATAATTACAAATGTTTGGAGATACAGAAAAAGATTACGAGGAATGGAAAGCTATCTATCAAGCCAGCGTTTGATATGTTGATGTTCGGGAACGATAAAAATTGTAATATTTCAGAAAATAAGTAAAGGATGACGCAGTCCTACTCATACGAGATCTTTGAAAGTGATGAAGCACCACTTAAATGTGTCACATATATAGGAAAGCAGCCTTTTTATAGTAAGGCAATGCTCCATGGATTGGTTCCAGGATCACAATGTCAATGTTTTGGATAGGCTTGTCACAATCACTAGATTGTAATCCATTATAAAATGTTTGGTTGTGATTGAAATATGCATTCGACAAGGAGATAATACATCGAAGGCATTGATGCGACCAAGGATTCAACAGTTGAAGACAGGAATTAATACTCAATACTTGGAAAGTTTGATGGAGTCTGATATGGGTGACATTTTGGTCGTTTTGCAGTCCTCGAAACTGTAGAACGAGAATGGGCCAAGAATATTAATGTCTTCTGTCCAAAAAGGATCACACTGAGTGCATGGCTCGTGTCCCAGTTGCGCGGCTCAGATAACTCTTTCATCATCACCTTGAATAATGCGTCGAAGAAATATAGGAGAATAATCTGATTGCCCGGATCGGCAATTATCTAGTGTCTTCAATCTGATAGAGAAGACGAATTATCTCCGATATATCCATTGGCGTACGTCACAAAGTCCATTCGATCGCCGTCTCTCACACAATGGATGATCACTGCATCGACCTTCTCTGTCACAACGATGATCAAATCAATCGATTAATTGTGTCTCTTGAAACTGATTGCCGCGGAGATCTTGCCGTCGACGGGAAACTTTCTCATCAGTCTCAATCCCTCGGAAGTTACGAGATAAATCTCAAAATAAAAATACTTCACCACAATCAAATTCAAATCATTTGAGCCTGTGAAATTACAAAAAAACTATGCGACACTCGAGTCACTTTTTGCGATGTGATAAAAGCAAGACAAATATGAATTGCTGCTTTATCTCAATTATTAAAAAAATGTGCATTAATCTTGGTTTTTTTTAAAATATATGCAAATTTAAATGCAGTCAAACTCGGTTATCTCGAATATTCGGATATCTCGAAGGTAATTTTATCACCAAAAAGTTCAGAAAAGATCAAAATGTAGAGTCAAACTCGGCTATCTCGAATTTTTTCCGCCCACACGATTCGAGATAACCGACTTTGACTGTATATATAAATAAATATTGATATTAATTATAATAAGTTTTTTGTAATTAAAAGAAATCAAGTTATCCGATTCAATTTAATTAATATTTTTTGTAAATCAAATTCGATTAGTTGATTTAAATATTTTTTTAATTGTATTGATTTTTTTGTTATTAATTAAGTCGAAATGTTTGATTTAATTTAATTTGATTTATAATAAGTCACTACAGAGTTCAAGTCTAGATGAATTGATTTTATTAAAAGTCATGGTGGTCCAACGAAATATTGACTGTTATTGCATTTTGGAAAATTATTTGTTTGTTGGATTAGCATATATCATTATATTTAGATTATTCATTGGTCTCTTTAGTTGTTTATTTCATTTATATATATATTTGAATTTTCAAATTTTATTTAATAATACATTTATTCAGCAACCATGTCTTATTGAAAATTGTTTTATTAAATATTCATATTTATTGAACATTTGAAATTGCTTATCCATTGCTACAAATGTGTTAAACAATAAATAAAATATTGCGAAGTATAAATCAATGCAATGGTTAATTGATTTGTACACCGTTTCAAAAAGACAATAAGTGATTACGCAATAAATATATTAAATTTTAAATTGTTGATTTTCGCATCATTGCTTCATCAAAATTGCTTGTAACATCAGTAATAACTTAATATTAGAATAAATATTTTTCAAATCAGTTTCAGCTGTACGACTATTAAGCCGTCTTATCCGATGAGATACGGATTATAATTATGAAAAACAATAATTCATGTCTAGAAATCCAATAATGTATTTCCTGTTAATATATCTTCAGGATTTGTTTTCTTTTGTATTTTTGTGCATGTTTTATGGATAATTATAAATTATTAAATTATTTTTGCTTGCTTTATTTGTAATGAATTCAAAATTTGTATATTCAATACTATTCTTCGATTCAATTGTTAAAAAATATTCGTGCAATACAAAATGTTATAAAAAAAATATACCATCAACTTTATTTTACTATAATTTGATGTAAATTTGACGATCGGACATTAATCCTGCATTGAATTCGAGTAATTGACCTAGCGTTAATTCCACCTTATTTGAGGGAAGATAACGAAGTCAGAGTTATTGTTAATACTGTACCTATTGCTTCGCTGTAGTGAACTAATTTAATTTAAAATTTTTATTATCATCGTTTCTTTTAAATGATCAAATAGTAAAACAAATAAAATCAATTTATCAATATATTATGTAATTAAATTACTTTTATAAAAAAATGAATTTTATTTAAAATTTTATTTTGATTGTTATTTGTAACTTTCCTCTTTAGACTTCATATTGAAAAATTAATCGTGTCAAATTTTATAAAAAAATTATTATCATTGTTAAAATTATTAAATAAATTTATAGTAAAATATTTTAAATAATTTATATACTAAATTTTATGATTATACTGATAAATGTATATTTTTATTGTTGTATTGTATTTGGTGTAAAACGCTGGTCTTCGGCAGCCTTCTAATTATATAATTACAATTAGGTATCATGCAGTATGATTTTTTACTTTGTTATTATTATTATTTGTTATTGTTATTATTATACATCGTATTATTTCCTGTAAAGGGTAATGTAATTAGTAAATTTTATATTAAATATATTTTATTCAAAAAATAAAAATGTGTTGTTATTTTTATAATTTGAGAATTTAATTAGTTTTTATACTCTTATTAATCAAACCTAGAAACTTAACAATTATCTATGGCGGGTTTTGAAGATTTGCAAGCAACAGTATGAAATAGATTTTTTAATTTCACGTCCAAATGATGCGTATCCATTCAATATGAAGTATATACGTTTGCTAATGAATAGCAATGTTAGTGCGCAAGGCATTAATATAAATAAAGTATTGATAATAACTTTAATATTTGTTTATTTATTTAAATATTTCTTAATTGATATATTTATTAAAATTGATAAATAAAAATTGAACTTTAGAAAATATAAACATTCAAATTAAACTTCATAGAGGTCTAGAGGCAAAGTCTGACACAATTTATCATTAGATCCAAAGTTCTAGAAAGGACAACAGTATAAATAAATATCCATATGTAATGCTTAGTAAAAATTTTAATTAATCAGATTAGAAAATATTGTCATTAGTAAAATTTTAAATTAATAAAAATTTTAAATTAATCAGAGAATACGACAAGAAAAAGATTGGAATAATTATTCCGACAAAGAAGACTTGGAGAAGAGAAGACTTTACGAATTGAGAATTTTTCACCTTGAGATTTAGAAACAATACAATGAATAAATCTCCAAAAAAAGACTATCAACTCTAGGAGCGATCAAGAAATCAAAAAGCATTGCGATACTGTAAATTGATTGAACATAGAAACAGTCAAATCTAAATTATATAATCAAACGTCAGATTTTGATAATTTTTTTCTATTTATTTATTCAGAAACTAAATCTTATATTTTTAAATTTCTTTTTTGTAAATCTATTTTCATTAACTTTTAACCGGATAGAAGAGTCTTTTGGACTCTTTTTATTAACCGTATGTAAATCAAAATAAAAATACTAATTCAAATTCAATTTTTAGCACTTTTTTTTAACTAATCATGAATTTTATTAAAGAATGTTCAAATTTTCAAGGATTTCTTATGTATACATCTAATTTTCAGCTTAAGAGTCCTTCGGACTCTTCTATCCGTTTATGTTACAAAAACTTTCTATCCTGTTAAAGGTTAATAAATTTTATTAACCTTTCCAAATATAACATATATGCTCGGCTAAAAAAGGTTAGAAGAAAATTATATTGATGTAAAACATGCCCCGAAAAATCAATACTATGTCCATGATGTTTTTAATCCTTTCATGTCTGAATTTTTTATAGTGCTTCTATAAAATGAATATGAAAGTTGATACCTTAAATAGTTTTTTTATTTTATTTTGTTATGAATAAAGTATTAATTTTCTTATGTTAAGATTAGATCATTTGAAAAATAGAACACCCATTCACATTTACAATGTCTATGAAAACCAAGTTCCTTTAAAATTATTGAAGACTAAAATTTCCTGTTCGTTACAAAAACAATTTTTGAACATGTGAAGGAAATTCCTGCTACTTCTATCGATACGGTTATAAGCGTCATTTGTTCTGGAGTCAGAAAGTCATGGTAAGGAATTTTCGGCAATAGCCTTCGAGAGTTTTTCTGAAAGAAACTGAAGACATGTGTGATGATTTTCGATTTAAAACATGTAACTGGTGCTTAATTTCCTGTGGCAATATCAAAAAATTAAAAAAAAATGTTTCTAAGCACGTCTTTGAAAAAACTATGTACGGCAATGTGTTAATCAAGGAACATATTTTTTTAAATAAAACGTCTGTGTCCCTATATCAGTTCTCAATGAGCCATTAGTTATGGTTTAATGTTTTTGTACGCATGATTTGTTTTAATCATAGCTGTATATACTAATGATAATATTGTTATAGTTTGGAAAATTGTTAAGATTACTTTTATGGATTTTTTTTTGATTAATGAAAAAAATATACACTACTAATAAACCTTTTTCTGACGAGAAAGAACGTGTAAGAGCGCTCATAAGGGATGTTGATCATGATTTTTGATAGGGACAACTAGAGATTCGAGGGGTTTTGCTGAATTTGCGAAGAACGTCGAGACGCTTTGAGACAGAATGACTAGAGCCTCCATCTCGAGTGCTTTCGTGTCCACGTTTGTCTGAAGAGTTGAAAGGTAGATACTCGTATTATAAATTTTAAATTCACATCTGGGTAGTTAGAAGTGTTGAAACAAAAAGACTAAAAATCTTTTATGTAATTTTACTTCATAAGTTAACTTAGTAGAATTTATTTATATTCAAATCCATGATTACCTCTCTTGTCTTTATATATTTTAACTCGAAATAATTTTCCATAATTTTTTTTTGTTATTCATTAGTTTTAATTGGAAAACTTTTTAAAAGATTATTAAACCTTTCTTTATGCTTTTGTGAATAAGTCAGCCATTTTCCATTCATTATTTCTTTTTATAATAGCGACGTCAAAGTCGCTTCCGGCGACTTTAAAGCCGACTCTTTTTATAATAGATTCAAATATCATATTAGTGTTCGTAGTACTCATCAAATCATACCTTTGTTATTACTGAACAATAAAATTTCTAGAATCTCTTAGAAATCTTTTCTATTGAGATAATGATAAGCTACACAAATAAATTATTAATAATTACAAAATAATTGTTATACAACATTAAGCAATTAAAATTTAAAGACTCAAATAATAAATTTGTTTGGGAAAAATTGTCATCTCAGACGCCATTGACATCATTATCATTATTGTTTGGAGAGAATATAAATCAAGAAAAATTTCAATTTCTATTTATGAGCAAAACAAACAACCCCCACTGCCAACTCTGAATACTTATTAGAATTTATGATAGAAAGTTCAATCTCAAAATTTTATTTTATCGACAATAATATTTGCTAAAAACTTTGACGGTAGAATTCGAGTTACGGTAAAATTTTTGAGTAGGAAAGTGTCGATAAATATTTGAAAGATATTAACTTCATTTTCTATTGATCTTTTATATTTATTTGAGCTATTAATCTAGAGTGGTGGACAAAATACAAGAATTTCGTAAGTTTTTTTTTTAAATGATTAAAATTTTATTTCACGACACCCTCAGAGTCGGGACCATATACTCTGGACCCCAATTAGAGATTTCAAATTCTCTTCGGACTTCAATAAAGCAATAAGTCATTCATGAGATTTGTATTGTACTATCAAGGGTGGTCGGAAATAACAAGGTTCTACTGTATATATTATAATACAATATTTTTATATTCTTCATTTTATCAAAAATGAAATGAATAAATCTTCATGATACTTTTCTTTCTTAAATTCAACAGTATTTATTGACGTTTATTCTCAACATGTTGAGATATTTTTCTTTCTTTGAATCGTATATCATTGCTTGAAGCATCATTTTCGATCGGCTTGGTAAAGGTATTACGAGGCCAAAAAGAATGGTATTCTTATTTACTAATCGATCCATCAGTAGCGAATATTTAATCTGTATATGTTTCCATTTGGCTATCAATAATTTAGATGTTTTCTTTAAATAATGCGTTCTCGCCATCTCATTATCTATCAATCTTTTAATCATCTTTCTTCCTTCGTTTAAATAATTTAAATTACATTTTTCAAAAATCGATTTTGGAAAACGGTCATAATGTTCTGCGTGTTCCTTTCTTACATGATCAATCTCGCGGATTTTGTTCGTTAAATCTTCGATCTCGCCGTCGTATATCTTAGCACAATCACATATACGAAATTGTAATTCAACTGTTCTTTCCAGAATATTGTTTATCCTGGAATTTGGATCCCACTTTCTCAGTCGCATTAGTTCATTTACGTCTATTTCGGCTGTTGAATATGCGGCTTTTTCCGAGCCGTACGTTTCCAAATAGTTTTCGTAATTATATTCAGCATTTTTGTTCTCTAATTTTTGATACTGAGACAACATCCATTCTTTTATATGATAGTTTTTATAGAATTTTGGAAAATTCAATAAAGATACACTCGTTGTTTCGCCAAATATTTCGCCAAATATTCGCCAAAAAGTAATCTAATTCTTAATATATGTTTGAGGCAAGCAAATTTTATTGATTGCTTAGATTTAGTATTATATATTGTATGTATATAACCCATGCCTGTATATTATCGTATTATATAACCTGTAATTATTTTATAAAATAAAAGTATTCATTGGAAATATTCTAATGATTAAATTCATAAAAAGTCATAGTTTTTGACATGGGGGTTCAGTTCGGGGAAGGGCGCTGAAAATAATCTGGCACAAAGGCGCCTCTTACCCACGCGGCGGTCATGAATGGCATGGATAAATCTCGATTTCGATTAGTGTTTATTGTTCTAAGGTTTCAAAGGAACGATCTTCTGTTGTAACAATGTTGATGGAAACGTCAGAGAATCATTTGGTTGCACAACGAGATTTTGAGGAAATAGATTATATGAAGAGATGCACTTTCAGGGGGAATATTGATAAATTGGTTTGCAGAAAATTCCTTTATGAACCGATTTTACAGGAAAATGTTTTGTAGGTAATATAATATAGTTGTAATCCGTAATATTAATGATTGTTTTTATCGAAAAAATAAAATTATATTTTTTTTTACTGTATTTACATTTTTTTTATTTACTGTATATAATTTATATATAATAATTGACTGGGTCACTACAATTACCATTGAAGACAAGGTTACTTTGGTGATTAATTTTTATTGAAACTGTTTATGTATTAATTTTGGTCTTATCACTCTGGTTAACAGAAGTCAAACTTAATCGAAATAAAGAAAATATCGTATATAAGTTGTTGTTCTCCACCTACTGTACTTCCTGATCATTGATTTGAGAACTTTTTTATTATTTTTAATTATAGTTTTAAATAATATTATTTGAATTTTAAAAAATATTCCTATTTATTATTTTTTATTTATTGTATTAAAGTGATTTGATTAATATATTAACGTTCTATCTATCAACTCATTTAATACAATACAAAAGACAAGAGATGCAGATCTCTACACAATACGACAGAGCTTTATGAGAAAAATATTGAGATTACAATAAACTGTCTAATTCACAAAATTTGGAGTTTGTCTTCCAATTTTGAAACCGCAAATCTAGGTTTAAATATTCTTATAGGAAGCTTGAGAATAACATTTGTGATACCTTTCAACACTTTACGAATTTTATTTTTAACTACTTCATTGTTCTCTCATCTTTATTTATATCAATTATATACATATTTTAATTTTACATCAAATTATTATATTCTTTTATTTATGACTGACGATTACAGGAAATGTTTGATGAATTTGGCTGTCAATTATCCTGAATTAAGTTTTTTTTGCAGATAGTTTTTGTTTGTGAAATTAATTTATTTATTTTTGTGTGCTTTTATTTTTCCCAGAAGGTTTGAAGTGAAATTGGTTAAAGAGAAAGGAAGAGTTTGAACCAACAATGAATGATAGAGTCGATGACAAAATTCCCCCCTTTACAGACATATTTTGGCAATAATATTAATACTTAGTATTAATTTAGTATTCACGCGGATTAAATGATGATGTCTCAACACTGATTTCGAAACTAATATGTCGTTATATAATGGTTCGCATTTAAGATCATCGAATATTATTGAATATTATTGATTAAGAAATTTTATTATTAATTACATTGTCAATGACGACAATAATATTTTACCGAGACAGTTAATTATGCAAATGATGATTTTTCCTATTATCCAATGAATCTAGACTTACAAGCTCATCTTCAAGATTCTATCACTGTGAAATAATTTTTGTAAGCCACTCGTTAGGCTAAAGAGAAGTTAAAGAATACGAATTTATTTGAGCAAACAATTCATTTATATTTCCACTATGTGAAGATTTCGAAACAACCATTAATAATTCAAATACAGTTCTGACGTATTCATTTCGGATATTAAAGTAACATTTATTCGATTTACTGTTTATTGTCAATTGATACTCATATTTTTTGTTGTTTATTAGCGAATATATATTAAAGTCTTACATAACCTTCCGCGGTATATTATTATTTCTAATTGACCATTCTTGTAGAGCATATAATCATTCTTTTTATATTGTAAAATTACACTAATTGATTAGTTCAAACATATTTTCAAGGAGTGGTGAATATTTTTTTCAATATAAAGTAATTTAAAATAATAATGAAAAATACATTCATAAAAAATTTAATTTAAATGAAAGAAAAGACATTAATAGAAAATAGCTTACGTTTGATGACAAAGCAATTTTTGAAATGATCAAATAATAAAACAAATAAAAAACAATTTATCAAAATAGTATGTAATTAAATTACTTTTATAAAAAATGAATTTCATTTGAAATTTTATTTTGATTGTTAATTTGTAACTTTCATCTTTAGACTTTTCATATTGAAAAATTAATCGTGTCAAATTTTATAAAAATATTTTTCGTCATTATACTTATATGTGTTATTTTTGAACAATCTTTAATTGAGAGATTTAATCATAAATATAGATGCATTTTTTTATAATAAAAGATAAATATACATATGTATATTATGTGAAGAGATTTTACAACCCTATACTGTGGCATATCACTATATGACGAGTTTTGGGATAAAAGTTGCATTTTAGTCATCGCATATGTCAGTGTAATAAAGGCTCGCATACCAGGTACAGTTTCATCACATAACCAAAATTCATTATGATCAACTATATATAATCCATAAAGTTAAAACACAAGAAAATATAATGGAATAAAAATCTTGTTGATTTCAGTCGCACGTTGTTAAGTAGGATGAAATTATTGTTGAGCTTTCCTTCATTTTAAATGTCTGGAAATATTTTTGGAGCATTTGAATCGTGCTTTTGGAAGACCGATTGATTAACTCTCATCATAAATGACAGTCCTCATTATTCTACTATTGAGTTATATAAATTATTTTTGTATATTATTTGTTTTAATTAAAATTTTTATAAACAAACTGTTTTATTGTATAATTAAATCGTAAGGCTTATTTTGTAGAACATTAATTTATTTTTATACATAGAGAAGAAAATAACAAAAAAGATATGTTTTAATCGAATCACTAATGAAAAGAATTAAAATAATATAATTATTTAAGATATTTTAATAAACAAGAGAATAGAAATTAAAAATAAAAAATATTTTAAAGAATAGATTTATATAAAAAGAAGAAAATAAGACTTGGCTCAACAATTTTCAGCTTAAGTCAGTACTACGACGAAATTAAAATTTCAAGTTAAATAAAATCTTACAATATTTCTTACACCAAACGAATCTGGACAACGAAAATACCAATGGGGAAAAGATTAGTGGAGGAAGAAGTAGTTCCTTTCGCAATATTTTGGAGTAGTATGATGACATTTTGAATCACATCATTCACAGTGACCCCACTTTAGATTGTGAGATAAATATAAATTTCCTAATCAGATTAGACCGGGTCCCTTAAACAAAAAAGATGTACTTAAACTAGTCAAGGAGAGATAAACTTCTACAATGCCCAAAAGAGGGATACCACAAGGAGCTCTCTAAGTAAAAGTAAAACGCGTTCGGTCACCTCGTAAAAATACATGTAATTATTTCCAATTAATACACATTCGGTTGAGGTTAAACCCTTAAAAACCTCTGGGGCTCAGAGTCTCCTTACTTACTACTTATAACATCATAAATGCTTTAGTCGTATAACATTGCGGTAAATAAAAGAAGTAGAAAAAATATTTTAATTTTTAAGGATTTTCACTTCGGATGGTATTATAAAAAGGAAAATAGTAACTTTAGAAAAGTTGGTTACATTTTGTGAATATTATTCGGTTATTGCTTTTACGTGATAAATGAATTTTGATAAATACATTTCGAAATAAATCGAATATTTGTAAACAATGGAGGTAATTGTATTCGATTTTTATAAAATATAATTCTAAAATATTGTCAACTTAACTGATTTGTACGCATATTCAAAGTTGAATGACATAGAAAAATGTTTACCAAATCCATTTGAAACTTAGTTTCTATGATAAAATGACTGAATTGAATTTAAATTTAAACTCAAAAAGCAGTATTGTAAGTAATGCTTTTATCATAGAATTTCACCTTTAAAAATTTTCTAAGCGTTTAAACAGTCTTCGTTTAGCGTATTCAACGTATATAGAATAGTTCACTTATCCGGCTAATAGGAATACTGGGTGAACTATTCTATATGTGATAAAAATTGCTAAGTTAATCCAATACGTTGGTTAGATGAAGTTAACAATTTCAAATAAAATCATACAAAAAATCAAATAAATTTTGGAAACAACTGTATTATCGAAAAAATAACCAAAAAATATGTATAAAATAATAATCGTAACCGTAATCAGATGAGTATCTAAATTAGTCAGATATAGGCGAATAAGTATTGTCCTTCGGATGTTGTAGTCAATAGCGAATTGTCAGAGGTATTACACAGTACTAATGAAGTAAAACAGTTTCGTAACCGAAGTCATTACACAACAACGAATTTGCAGTAAAAAAATCGTTGAAATATGTGTTGGGTTATTGGTGTGGATTTTATAATTGTTAAAAGGAAGTTAAAACAAAGTGTTTTTATTATTAATATTTATTTTTTATAAACAATTATACAGATGTTCTCAAAGAATAAAAACTGATTTTTAGTGCTTATCTTATACTGATTTTACAAATTGCAGTAAGACCAAGAAGGGATTTCCCTTGCTCAGACTTAATTTTATATATAAAAATATAATTAAAACAATATATAATTATATGTAATCTGTCGTACTTTTTATTTCGATCTCTCTTTTAATTCTTGATTGACTCTTGCTTTTATAACCTCTTTTTCTGTCGTGTGGTTAAGCAATTTATTTCAAAACACCTGTTTATCACAAAGTATAATTAAATGTTGCTTCCTTTCCAGGTGTTGCCTTTCACGAAATATAATAACTTTCTTTTAATTAAAATCGCTTTTAGGTTCCTTTCCAGGTGTTGCCTTTCACGAAATATAATAACTTTCTTTTAATTAAAAATCGCTTTTAGGACTTAATTTAAAATAATTATAACTGTACTTTTATTTTAAATTTTCCTTCTTTTTATAGTCTTTCTTTTATACATAATTATCTCTATTTATCCTTTAAATTAAATTATTTTTTCTTTCCATATAAATAACTTCTTATTCATCTTGCTATATTTGCTTTTCAAAATTGTTTTATTCTCTTTGTTTTTATATAAATAATATTTAATATGATAAAAGGGTAAATAAATTTTATTATACCCGCTTAATTAAAACAAATACGTAATTAAAAATGTTTTTA